>JAULBU010074559.1:0-10177 GCA_032358235.1 Odonthalia washingtoniensis | reverse complement strand
ATACACAGGCGTGGCATCAGACACAGGATTGGAAACAAACCCAGGCGTAGCGACAGATCCATGTGTGTAGACCGATGAATTTGTGCAGACAGATCCAGGCGTAATGGCAGATGTAGGCGTGCCCATAGTCGTATGTGTAGAGATAGACCCGGGCGTGGCCATAGAGCTCGGCGTAGTGACGGAAGCAGGTGTTCTCGGTGTAGTGGTAGGCGTGGTGACAGAAGCAGGTGTAAAGTTAATAATAATTTGTTTTAATTAATTTAAAAACATTTAATAATTTAATAATAAAATATTGCATGAAATGCTAGAAATTTTCTTGTTAACGAAATGAATATTTTATTATTAAATTATTGGACGTTTTAAATTAATTAAAAAACATTATTTACCATAAATGAAAGTTATACATCGTATTAATGCTGGAGATGTTGAAGAAAATTACTTGTGATGAAGCCTAAAAAGTTGTCTTTCTTGTTCTTGAGGTGGTACACATCGGTTCTTCGAAGAAAAAACAGCTTCTAAAACTGCAATTATCTTTCTGATAATTGCAGTTTTAGAAGTTGTTTTTTTCTCATCTTTCCACAACAAATGGAAGTTCCATTTGTTGTGGCAAGATGAAAAAATGTGAAAAATCTCACCTAGCAGTGCTAAGTAAATTTCTTCACACTTATAAAATGAAATACTGAAAGCCGAAGTGGCCAACGCCTCAATGGTGATGGAAAAGTTGATGAAGTTCTCCATAATAGATGTATGATCATTGATTCCATTGATAAATTATGATCCATGAATCATTGTGATGGATGTTTGTGTTGAAGGTACGGATGTTGTAGTCAAAGGCGCTAGAGTGGATGACGAAGTTAAGAAAAAAGAGGATTATGTCGTATTGAGATTGTTTACAAGTGTTGATGGAATGAGAGAATGGATTAAAACGAAACATGGTATGAAATTTGCTTCTCTAGTATATTGTCCTGTACCTGGTTTTGATGGTATTACTTCTTTCGCTAGGGCAGGTATTCCTTCTAGATTAATTTTGAATCATGGTGTTGACTTATCTGTAATTACTTCTATATTAGCTTGTAGATTATGGCTCTCTGTGCTGGCTGGCATAGACTATTAGGCTATTAAAACTAATATACGGTATTGCATATATATATATTCTTATAATATATATGCATACTAAATAGATAACAAAACAGTATATATTTTTTCTCATGCTAGATTTGTTTGTTTGCTTTTTTATAAAAACAAATCTAGCACAAGTGTATAATAAAATCAATAAACGTTACCAAGTATGTTTGAATGTAACAGATTAGTTTCAGTAGTGTGTTACATGATTGATGAAGAATATTGTGACGTTGGACGTTCACCAGAATGAGGTGCTGCTAATTTATCACTTTCTATATAAAGAAAAAAAATGGAAAGAGCATTATTAGTGATTATTCATTTTCCATGAATTATTACCATGTTTCATAGTTCAACCAAACAATTTTCATGTATTCCTTCATCCACCAATGGATCAAATCCAGTTTCATCAGCTAATAATTGTTACAATTTTATACCTAAATCGGTTCGTTGAACTACTTTCGGTGCTGAAAAATATCCATCATCAGCTATAATTATATGTAATAAATGACTTGGATGATCTAATCGGTAATCACTGGAAACACTACGAGCAGTAATCCGTGCTATTTTCGATGATATGTTGTACTATTATATTACATATAATAATACTAACCCAATATAATCATCATCACCATGTTTATTTGTTTCGGTCTCTGTTTCTGTTTCTGTTTCTGTTTCTGTTTCTGTTTCTGTTTCTGTTGATGTATTTCTGCTGCGCTTTGAGGGTTGTATCAACAGCTCTGAGGAGAAAAGCAATTCTAGAAGCGTCATCTACATCGCCTGCTGGCATCAGTCTTAGGTCAACGTGCGGCTAAAGAAATAGGAGCAGAAGTATCGAGAGGCTCACTGGGATAATGTACTCCAATATGGAATGAAGGTGACAATGATGGTATTAGTTGGCAGATTTCATTGTCATTTTTAATGTTTTGTTCATGGTGTTGAACATGTTTGGTTTTGAGCATGTTGTTGAGCATGTTTTCGGTGATGGAGTTTGTGGTATTTAAAACTAATCACACGTCTTCGGCCTCCAGCTCTTCACCTCGGACATAATATTAATCATCAGAGCTGACATACTCTACGTGACTATCAAAAGCATTACTGAAATGCCCATCAACATTATCATTACTGTCTTCTTCGTCACAGTTCTTTTCATGGACACCGGGTATTGGCCAGACTCTCATTCATCAAAAAATGAACATCATCACCATGCCCATGAGTGTTTCGATCAGCGTGATTCAAGTCAACATTGTGTTTATCAGTGGCATAATCATCTGAATGGACAATACGTCGTTTCGGATAGTGATGTTTTCGAATTTTAGCAGTTCGATTTGAAGATTGTGGTCAATCAGAAGCATAAGCAGAAGCGTTAGAATGACCAAAACGTGTTGGAACTGGTATCGTATCCGAGTTGGTGACGGAGTCATAATTACTAACTACAGGATCATCAGTTTTTGTAGTAGAACCATCACCATTCGCTGTAGCAGTTGTAACATTATTTCTATTTATATATTGTGATGAAGGGTGTAAAGATGAAAGTATATTTGCATTAAAAATGGACGGAGCGGGTGTCATGATATTTGAAATTTGTTTGGGTTCCACATCATTGTCAAGGTCAATAAGAAGTTGATTGCTGACAGAGTTTTTGGAATTACCAGTAGGATTACCAGTGGCGGTGGTGTTTGGCTTTTGTTTCTCTTGTTAACTCAGAACAGGTGGTGAGGATGATTGTATTTGTGGATTCTGTACGGAAGAGGGGGGAGTAGAAAGACGAAGAAATGGAGGAGCAGGAAAAGTGGGAGGTGAAAGATGATAGGAATGATGGGCGGGAAGTGATGAAGGTTCTGTAGGTGAAGGATGGAGTACTAAGAGCTTTGTAGGTGATAAATTATTTGGAGGCTCTGTTGATGAAAGGGGAAGTGGAGGCTCCGTTGATGAAAGGGAAAGTGGAGGCTCCGTTGATGAAGGAGGAAGTGGCGGAGGAATATGAATAGAAGCAAAGAAATGTTGCTGTTGAGCTGGCTGCGGGTGTTGTTGATGATGTCAAAATTGGTGCCGGGGTGTTCATGGTGATGATGTTGCTGAAGCTGTTTTTTCCATTTTCAGTTTTGGTTGAAAACATCTTTATCTTACTTTTACTTGACAGTGACGTTTGATTGGACAACTTTCATGACACTATTCACTGTACTGTAAGTTTCCATCACAGTACAGAACAACAAAATCGTACTTTTAGGAAAACGTACTTTCTTTTCCCGGACAATGAGGTTTGATTGGACAAATGTCATAATACTATTTACTGTACTGCAAGTTTCCATTACAGTACAGAACAAAAAAATAGTACTTTCTTGAAAACATCTTCAACAATCAAAGCGAGAGATCTTCCCTTGAATTAATAGGAAACAAACGTAGGACTTTCTTCTGATGGTAATGGACAATGCAAGACAAATTCAACTGAGAAAGCTAACAATGTGCGCCGCCTCCTTCGCCTCCTGGCGCTGCACCTGCACCCCTCCTGTCTCTGCACAACAACTACCACCAGAATAGACTGATCAATCTAAAAAACTCCCGCACGTTCTCCTCGATCTGCATCCGACGTACCTCCACCTCTACCACCAATGATGATGAATTCCCAACAGAATCGACTGATCAATCTAAAAACATTCCCGCACGTCCTCCTGGAGCTGAATCTGGCGTACCTCCACCTCCACCGCCAATGTTGATGATGTCCCTTCAGAATCGACTGAACAATCTAAAACACTCCCGCACGTCCTCCTGGTCCTGCACCTAGCAGACTACCACCTCCAGGTGGTATTAGACCTCCTGTTCCTGCCTACCACATCGTCTTTATACATTTTATATTTTATGCTGGACGCTTTATTGTTTTGACATGAGTTAAAATGTTTAGTTCACACATGTTTAATTTATAATCTCACAAGATGGTATATGGAACGCAATAATTCTAAGATGCTATTAAAAAGTAAAACTGGAACTGACACAATGACATCAGAATGTTAATCACAAACATGTTTTAATTTATAATTTTCCATCACTATCACCACTTCTTAATACAAATCCATTAGTCATTATCATCTTCAACATAACTGTAAACTTCTCCTTTTGATCTGTAAAATCTATTTACATAAAAGATTTCTGATGGCCATTCACATTCACCACCCCGAAACTGTTCAATCCTTTTCATTTTGGCTACTGTTTCAGATATCAAACACATTGCCCTATCCGAACGAATAAAGTGAAAAAGGCCCCTAACACTATCTATGGGGTTAAGTACAAACTGATTACTGGATAACATCTTCCCCTCTCCTCCTTCAGTCCGCTGTCATTTCAATCTAAATCAGTGTAAACACCTATCAATTGTATCCACACCCACATCATTGCTACTAATCACTTCGTAAAACTGCACGAAAGCATGCTCTTTCTCCGTTAACATGTTCTGCATTTCGGATTTTATCGTGACGAATGTCAGAACATTTGCATACCATATTGCCATATGCCCTTCCAAGATATCTTCACCTTCTGATGCACACCCCTCCACCATTACGTTGTTCAATCGTGGTACTTTTTAATGATAGAAATTTTTCTTTGCAACTATTTTTTCTGATACTCTATATGATGACTTTGGGAAATAAACTTCATTTCTTGTTTCAGTCATATCTGTTAGCTCGGGAACTTGGTATCCAGACACGTATGCAGATGCAGGAAACTTGATTGTAGTATTCATGGAGTCAATAATAGAAGAACCCATGACTTTCACACGATCCTTAATCAGATATATCATTTATTGCAAACCAAATTCACCCAACACACCGATTAAATCATTAAACTGATGGATTTCAAAATTATCATGATGAATACACTGTTTAGGATTGTATAAATTACTTTCAGCTGAACACAGCTCCATGAATGTTACACGAACACCACTTTTAACAAGGGACCCTGCGTCCTACTAGACTGCATGTATTCGACATGCATTTGTTTTCTTCACTAGAACTGCTCCCTGATTGGATGTTACGTTACCATTTCTTCACACTCTTTCAAAATGTTGCGATGATACATGACTTTTCCTGAGCACCCTTTCCGTCCCTCTCCACAACGTTTCAGTCGTTTCTGTGCCCGTTCGTTTCGAAGTTAATTTAGAATCTTCTTTGAAGCTCTTATGCGATGATTCATACGACCCACTGTCATTATACTCTATGCCACCTGTTCTCTTTAAATCAACAACTAAATGATCTATCAAATGCCACTTTGCTGTTCCTATGCCTGAGGCTTGCTATTTTCAAATAACTCACGCCCAGTTCTCTTCAAACATTTTTTCGCGATCCGGTAAATCCCCTAGCTCTGCCACACTCCAAGCGGGAACTTGCTGTCTTCTATACACAATATCAACAAGTTCAACGTACATTGTGAATACGGTGGTAACTGGAGCTCTATCGAACTCCCCACAACATGTATCTACCAAAGCCCCTGGAAATAGTGATACCATATCTACAGTCTTTATATTAACTGCTTTCCGCATTGTAATTAGTCCTTCGTCTATAAAAAGACCACTTAGTCTTTCACCTGTAAGCCCTTTGGAAAAGGCAACGTGTAGACCATAACCAGAGGAGGAAATTTCTACTTCCCGTAGGAAATTGTTCAGTAAATGTAGAACAGATTTCTGAATTAAATAATATTGGAGACACTTCCCAGATGCAGTAAGCATCGCCATATTCTTCCTTTCCTTATTTTCATCATCTTCGATGAGCATTCCTTTAACGTTATGGAAATACCTAGTGGAAAATTATGTAGAGGTTCAAAACTAAAAATAGCATAAATGTCTACAGATTCTTGAATACCAACTAAGAAAAATTTCGAAAGAACGGGAGGGATTGAAAGAATTGACAATGATTTAACCTCTTAAACAACGTCACTGCATTTTACATTACTTCTAATTGAAATCAGTAGTTGTCTCGTTTTCTCTGCTGTCCTCTCTAAGTCGTTGGTGGAGAACAGTAAATTATTCATTTTTACAAGACATCGATGACATACGAATTGGGTACTACTATTCTGTTTCACAATGAGTAAATCCTCAGCCTCAGGAACGTCTGCAATATACGAAGAGAGTAGTAGGTGCCAGCTAAGTTTCTTCCACTCAATATGTCTCATCGCCTCTCCCTTCAAATATAAATTATATAATGGTTGAAAAACTGCTTCAATGCTTTTGTGAAGAGCATGAAGCATACCTACGAGCCCTTCATTTTTTATAATACTTTTTGTGATGTCTATGTCAGTGGAAGTAGTCCCATCATTTGCATCTGTATTATTGACTTCAAATGAAACGGAAAGAAATGCCACCACTGTATTTTCTGATGCAATGTGCTTCTTTCTCCATTCCTCTTTAAATTTTCGTAACGTTAAGTGCATAGGATAAAATGTCAGAGCAGATGAAATTAATGATGTTTGGGACTTATCCCTACAAACTTGTAAAAGACCAATGAAAGATTGCTCTTAATCTCTATATTCCTTTCTCCATGATATTCCTCTATCCGTGCATTTCTGAATATACAGTTTGGCTCTGGGAATGGTCTCAACTCCTATATCTTAATTCATCGGGTTGGTTCGAACTGATATATTTCTTGATGGCTCTGAAATTAGTCCCTCTTTACGAGTCATTTCTATCTGAGATTGTAAAACTTTTACAGGATCTCTGGAATACAACTTATATTGTACTCTTCTTTCAGACTGCAGTGTTTCCAGCTTGAATCCATCATTATAAAGTTTTATGAATGCTAGCGTTTCCAGATATTAACTAATACTCTTCATATCTGTAAACGTTTCCACAAATTCTCCGATACTAAATATGTCGTCTCTTGTTACATTCAGTACCTCATTACACTGATTATCCCTGGCGCCCCTTCCCAACATGAAAACATTAGAGAAAGAGCGCCAAAAGATGGAGAAGAGGCATCATGTACTACTTGTTGGAAAGATGATGGATCATCTCTGAGATTATCAGGGATTATCTTATCTCTTAATGTATCGTAGTTGTTCCTGGCTCCAAAAAAAGTACTCAAGGTCTGGGGGTTCAGTAAACAATGCGTTGGTTACGCGGTCCATGGCAAGCCTGGATCCAATAACAGCAATAGTTTGTAGAAGAGTTAGTGTACGATTAGTAGTTGAAGTTTTCCTTCTCTTGAAAGTCCGATCCAGAGCACCAGAAGAATGACTTTTCATAACATGCGTGTCAACACCATGTTGTGTTCTTGACGAAAAAGAGCAATAAACTATTGGGCAGTTAAACTCATTATTCATGAGGCACGGTCTTCAAAGTACTGATTATTATAGATTTTGTTTCAAGGAAATTTATATGGAGATAGCCGGAATTGCTATTTCCTATCAGGGGCCAAATATAATTTGGGCCGTCCAATTTTTGAAATTCCAAACTTTGTGTTAACAAATTTTCTGAATACAGGGAATTTAAAGATATGTTGCCACCATGGCACGGTGTGGTACAGTGGAATTTACAAAAAGGAAAATTTCTTTTCTAGAAAACCCCAAAATATATATGGGTACCCCACAAGGCAAGATCATACAGAAATTATCAAGAATTATTCCAAAGTGCCATTGGGTTCATTTCGGAATATATGAAAACATATTTGGATCCCGAATCTCGGTGCTTCCCTGAAAAAAACCAAAATGTATTCAAAATGCTGTTCGCAGCTTTTTGAGATATTTCAAATATTATTTGGGTCTACGTTTTTCGGAGATTCACTTAATTATTATCAAATTATATCCAAAATGGTAATGAGCTCTTCTTGGATTATCTGAAAGATTATTTGGTTTCCGTGCCTTGGAAGTCAACATAAAATATCTCAAATATTATCCAAAATAAAATTGGTTCCTTTTCGGAAAAATATCAAACTGGTTTCGAATCTGATAAAACAAATTTTAAATAAATAAACTTGTAAAACAAACCTAAGCCTTATGCTATATTTTTAAAATTGAAGTAATGCCCAAGTCGATTCAAAAGATTACCAAAATCATTTGAACAAGACTTAATTTCAGTTTTGAAACTTTCAAATGTTTTTAGCGAATCCAAATTAAACATTTCCCAAATACTCCAAACATTCTCTCTTTGCTGTTTTTTAGATAATACAAATTTATTTTGAAGGATCCAAATTACATTACACTCTAAATATTCCGAAATTTTCATAAAGTGGAATTAGGAAATACCCTCAAAAGCATATTGCTATTATTTGACTTTTTCAAATACTATTTCATGGTACCAAATATTTTTCGAGAAATTTCCATTTGGGACCGGTTTTTGGGGTCACTTTGATTTTGAAAGATACAGACGTGTCTCGTTCTCCGCTTGTTCTGTACAAAATATGGTATTGGCACGATATCAAACTGCCGAAGGCCGAGTTTGATGTTTTAAACGAGGTCAGTTCTCAGTGCTTAGATCCCTTGTCACGTTCAAAGAACAGTACGGTCAGGTCCATATTATCCAGGCCAAGAACTGTCATTTCTTCATCCTCTTCTGACGATGAAGAGTCGTAATTGGACATGCGTCGCGATCCTGCTGACAGGTTTTAACGGTGCGAGCGTGACGTGCGTGATCCGGTTTTTTGCTTGTCGTGATGTATCCCGATGTATCACTGAAGCCCATTGAGACGGTAAAAGTAGACGTTGAGGTGCGTCTTCCTGGCCCAGTGCGAAATTAAAATCTTCGTTCTCATTCTTATTTTTTGACTTCTTCCTCAAAATTCGAGTTCCGTTTTGACAATGTACCGTGCTCCAAGAGCGTGTTGACATCCGAACGCAATAATTCTACGGCTTCGGCGACGGACTTCATTGGAGATGGTATCTTTTCGGCGAGGGCTTGTTCAATAGACGTAAGCTCGTTGTAGAGGTTCTTAAATTCTTCCTCGAATTCGTGCTTACGTGTAAGTTCCCCTTCCAAATGTGTTGTCAAGTCCGTCACTCGTTGTTTGAGTTCATCGGATTATTCACCGCATATGCGTTGTATAGCTACCTCATCATTGAGTTGACCACATAACGGGGAGGGATTGTTCACAGAACCAGTTTCGGATGCCACACGAGATGTGTTACAGGAACCCGTGGGCAAGCTGCTGGTCACTGACCGTATTGTTCTCGACCCGGGCTTCGGGATGCCCGTCGATTTAATTTCGTTCATTATTAAAATGTTGATCTATTGTCACCTGTTGATTCTAGGCTGGAAGACCAGAAGTAGTGCGATGCACCCACAGTAAAGGTGTTCGGGACTTCTTTCAACAGTAGCCGGTGTTGATATACACTCCACCATATGAGAGGGAGAGAGAGACTGGGAATCGGGGTGGCGTCTCGCTGATTGATAGGTATAGTGGTATCAGGCTAACGCTGACTATCAACGGAGGGTTAGAGTAGATGGTGGGGCGGCCGCATGGGATCGGGCTCCGACTAACGCTTGTAAGTCTAGTGCAATTGGTCGCTACACGTGGAATTATTCGACGTAAAATTCGATTTCAGCACCTTCCGTCGATTTGCCCACTTTTTGTCACGTCACGTCACATCAAGCCACAAAACGCTCTTTGTCACGTTTTCTACGTTCGGCCTAGTTCCGGTAATTGAACCATTATCCAAGTGTTTTACAGACTGCTATACGTACAGTATAGTACCTTACTGTACTCGGTGTACAGTACGTTTCTCCTTTCGCCGTCAGTCTACGGATGAAGCTTTCTTAAGCGGGATTTTCTTGTACGAGAGCTTCCTGAATGATAACAAAGTGAAGTCGTACCGATACTTCATTAATGCCCAAAGTTTGCCTTTGACGGTGAAAGCGAAGCTACTTTGGCTACGATACTCACCCAATCTGATTTGCGAGAGTCAGTCATCCACACATTACACACGTCGCTATTGACCCGTCTCATCATAGCAACAGTTAGATTCTTCTGCTTTACTAACGTCAACACAGCTTCGACCGGACTCTCATCCCGTGATATACCACGGCCTTACAAGCGTTAGTCGGAGCCCGATCCCATGCGGCCGCCCCACCATCTACTCT
>JAULBU010074548.1:0-10178 GCA_032358235.1 Odonthalia washingtoniensis | reverse complement strand
CTCGAGCCGCGCCATCAATCAAGGTCCGGGACGCTCTTCTAGATCCACCGCGCGCTCTTCTGATCTACGAGGTACAGGTACTGCGGTCGAGGAAAGCCCACTACGACCAAGGACACGCCAAGCGGTAGTGGCGCACCTCCAAGATGACCTCCCATTAGTCCGTGTCGGATCGTCGCATCGCGAGTAGAAGGCGATCAGTGAGACTCCCTGGTTAATTGGCCGACTGCTATTTGGCCTTCAACTTCCCTAGCTTCATGCTCCCCCGGTGAAGACGGACCGTCCTCAATTTTGGAGGCCTTCTCTCCTGTCATCCGACCACCTTCTGTTCGCAGAATGGAAGGTGGGTCGCTGGGTCAAAAACAGATTCGCGCGTCTGACCACTCCGGGTGAGGCCCTCCATTTGCAACGGACCGGAATGCTCTCCTCCGCCTTCATTACGATGGCTTCCAGAAGAAATCGACTGCTCGTAGACTACTCTGTCGACAGCGAGGCGTTGGAGGATCGTACGTTTCGCATGGACCAACTCAGCAACCTCACTCCCCTACTTCAGCCATCAAACTCCCTCTTCTGGGCAGACCTCTCCAACGGCTACTATCACCTCCGCTTGCGGTCCACCGACCAAAGAAGTCTGGCGTTCATGGTGGGCGACTCGGTCTATATTTCGGCCTGCCTCAACTGTGGCCTCGAAGTCGCTCCCTGGTTTTTCCCCAAAGCTCTCAAACCGGTCGTCCACCATCTGCGCACGCCCGGCCACCATCTGCGCACGCTCGGGCATCGGGTCTTCGCCTATCTGTAGTGAGTCGGAACCTTCCCGCTCACAGATTTAACTTGTTTTCACTTCTGTGTAAGCACTGTCACTGCTGCCGATTGAAAAGCGCACTTAATGCGTAAAGACCCTTTTTGACCTTTCTGAAAGCCTTCGGATTTCCTTCTTTACTCTTTGCTCAAACGTTAATAGTTAAATGGAAAATTATCTGCCTTTCCCTCTCTAGGTTTGGCTTTACTTTTTTGTTTTTATGCTAAAAATGGATACCTTTTCTGTCCGTCCGTTGTACCTTTTTGGTCCGGCCGTCGTGCCGATCTGCTGATGCTTTCCCTAGCTTACACGTGTAGCTCTTACCCTTTGTCGACGTAGACGCGTTTTTATGAAATCCTGCCACGTGTCAAATTTCAGCACCAGGTGCGTAATTCTGGAATCATTGGTAAATCCACTGAAACAATCTGCAAGTGTAAATAAACTAGTCACTTGTGCTTATCAGTCAATGTACGTGATTTGTTCTAATTTACATATTTGTATGTATTTCATGTGTACACTATGCTACACTACCTCGACAATTATTTTTGGCGACGGCCCTGACGACGGCTGCCCATGCCACTCTTGCCGATACTCAAGCGTTGGGACGCCTCGTTGGAGCCTTTTTCGGTCGGATGGGGCTGCGTTTACATGCCATCAACACCGTGTTCACCAGCCCCACTAACCTAGAGATCCTCGGCAAACTGGCGTACACTGAGCGTCAACAGTTTCTTTTCAGCCCCGCGAAGTTGCGCAAGGTCATGCAGGCCGCCCAACGTCTCCTCCGTTACGCTCAAAGCCATCTACGTTGCATCCTTCCGAAATTTTTGCGCATCTTTGCGGGGCTGGCCAACTCGGTGGATGCTGCCGTGTTTGATGCTCGGTTGCGACTGCGAGATTTTTTCGACACGCTCAGTTGCGTCTTCATCCTTCTACATCCCCCTTTTTGCTCTCAACTGGTCCCGCGCATGCTGCCCTTTACGATATATTCGTGCGCAGCCGCCTCTTCAACGCGGTCATGCGCGACCTTTATTGGTGGTCATAGCTGCATGCCAACATGCACGTGGGACGCGATATCTGGCCGAGTATGCCATCAAATTGGTCACGAATGTGATAATGGGGGGTTGGGGCGATCTGGGATGGGGTGGTGCCGGTGGTGAGTTTCTTCAACGGGCAGGACGACATCTCTCACATCAACTAGCTCGAGCTGACTGCCGCTATCTACGGTCTGCAGAATTTCGTCGCGCACGCCAATTCCCGCCACGTTCGGATCATCTCCTACTAGACCTTTATGGTACATGTGATCCGGAACATGACTTCTTTCTCCCAGCGTATCTTGGCGAAACTGCTCTACTCCCCGTCTGCACTAGGCGCTTGTTGAAGCATGGATTGGGTGTTCTCGTCGCCCCGGCGTGGCGCAATCAACCCTGGTTCATCAGCGCAGCACCTGCCAGTCCCCCAATTACCCTTACCACCTATATCACGCCTCCGTGTCCGATCGTAGTCTTTCTCGTTGGAACGACACGGTACAACGGGCCGGCTACTCTTTGTTTGGAACCGGATTAGGTGCGGCCGGGGCGGCGCGTCTGTAGGCGGGGTCCTTCGCATCCTCTACCCGGGCATCTCACCAACGGCATTGGGATACCTTCTTCCTCTTATGTGCGTCTGCGAATTCCCACCCGCTTCCTGTGTCTTCCCGGACCATTTTTTGTTACCTTGCCTTCCTTTTTGACTAGGGGTCCATCGGAGGACAGTCTATCCGACCATATACCGCTGCTATTGCAGCTCAGAATCTTCTTCATGGATTTAATGACCCGACCTATTCTGCTGTGGTTTCAATGTTGAAGGCAGGATACTTGGGACTTGGTTCTCAGCGCCCAGGTAAGAGACCACATCAACGAAGCGCACCTGTTCCGGCCCCATTTATGTTGAACGTTCTCTCGTCTGCACTATCCTCTCCCCCTACCTCACCTAAGCGTCTCGCTCAACTTGGCGCAGTGGTGTTGGGTTTCCAATTAGGTTATCTCCCGGCTAGTCTGCTCAGTCTCCAACGAAACGACGTCAGTATCTTCCCAACGTCGATTCAAATTCAGGTTCTGAAAGTTAAGAGGTCGGAGGTAGGGATGGTTAATCAGATGGCGTTAACTATTCCTCTCTACCCCGTAGATGACCGCTTGGCGACCCTGTTGACAACGCTACTGGATCGCTTCACGGTTCGTATGGACTGGTTGCTCCCGTCGGTGATCAAGAAGCCTGGCCCTCCATCCTCACCAATGTTCGTTTTGGCGCTTAATGCGTTTGTTAAAATGCAACTCTTGGCCACTTCATTCCATCCCTATTTGGACATGAAACTCACGGGCTGGTCGCTCCGAAGTGGTTTTTTAACCGCCCCTTACGAGGTCGGGGTTCCGACGGAAAATATCTTTCGTCTCTCCAACTATAGTGACGAGAAGATTCTCTTCCGCCACTACGTTGAAACGCTCACCTCTTCCTCCCCACCTACACGGTCTTTATTTGACCGCTTTCAGCACTCAACTGCTGAAGTGATCAGTCCTGCATAATTTGCATATACTAAGCGGCAACTGCGCCAGGGTCTTCGCTCCGTTCTTGTATCTTGATCACACCTATAACACCTCGGACTGCGTATTGGGCGACGAACTGTAAGCGACACACGTGACTACAGTAGGCGGAGTTTTGACTAAGGAGACTGTTAGCTCACCCAACGGGTTGCAACCGCTTGTCTCTCTCCCAGTCAAACGCTTCTCCCACCCTACCATTTCCTAGGCTTCCGAACAGCCAATCTCGCTTCTGTGTTATCCGCACTTTTTCTCTGTTTCTTTCTCTTTCATTCTTCATTCACTCTTAATCTATGTGTCACTCTCTTTATCTGCATCTCTACTTTACTCGTAAGCTCTAAATAAAAAATTGCATCCTTTTAGACATTTACTAAGCGACAGACACACCAGGGTCTTCGTTACAGGCCAAAACGGTCAAATAAAATCAGTCCAAATTTTTGTTTTTTGTGATTATTTTAGAAATACAGGAGAAAATAGATCGTGCAGTGCAGTTGCTCTTATTATTATAAATAATAAGGAATAATAATATCCCATATTATTATTGAAGAAAATACACATTGGGGTACAAATCGGAACAAATTTTACAGAAAGGTGACAGCACTGATTTCAAATAAATAAATGTTCATTTTCAAATGTGGGTACGGGTCTATTTTGCAAATGGTGGTACGTCTTACAGTCTTGTTCAGCATCTGAAAATAATGGCGCTTTTCATGAACCATAATCTAACTACTCTGGACAAGATGATCGATTGTGTCCATGACCATTGCATCGCCCACCACGATATTTTTTTGTTGTATCAACCTCACCCCGAGACTAAATTCGACGTTTCTTAGGTCGGCCGCGTTTCTTTGTGTTCTGCGGTACACTAAGTTCAGCATTGGGAACCACCTCGTCGGATCAATTGACTCGAACGCTGGAGCATTTAGGTACGCATTTCAAAAAGTGTGGACCTTGTACACCTCCCAGAATGATGAAGCGTACCATATTTCATTGTTGAACCTACCAGTAGCACGCGCAGCTGCAATTTCATGAACGCAAGGAATTCCACATTGCTTCCTTACGTAGCACGAACAGGTATCATTTTCAAAGTCAACGCGTCTTATCAATTTTTTTACAGCTTACGTCCCCTTCATAAATACCACATCCGATTCTCCTTAAATGATAACGTTGTATGATCCGGATCTGTTAAGATCATTGTTGTACAACTTTGTAACAAAGGGAGTGTATGTTAGTCCATCTTTTCGCATTTTCAAGGCCTTCTTCGTTCCTTTTGAAATATGACTTGCTTTTACCTCCATAATTATATCCAGCGCTCCCAAAGGATCTTCCTGACGAGCAAGGAGAAGACAAGAGTTTTCAGACCCGACATTCTGACTCGTGCGGCATCCACAGCATAAAATTCCTTCTCTATACCAGGAAAACGACGCTCAAACTTTGTGTTCAATGGTATCTAAGTATTCAGCGCCATTTTTATTTTTATACGGAGTTTTTTCTAGGTTTTCCTTGTATTCTCTTTCCGATTTTGTGGACTGTACTGCACAGAAAAGAATTTCCGACCCACAGACGCCCGCCGAAGACGCTGCTTTTGCATTTTTTAGAATGTGGTGTGCACAATCTACGTGCTTTTGATGAGGATATGTACTATGAAAAGCTGCGGGTATTCCTTTAAAGCGATCAGAAAAGGTAGTTGATTGGCACAACAGATGAGAGGCACTTTTTTCATTGTTGAAGAAATATTTCCATTTATCCTCGCTTTCGGTCATAGCCATGCCTATTAATGCAGGTAATATATTTCCGTTTGAATCAACCACCGAATGCACTAAAAGTTGACCACGATATACCCTATTTTTAAAATGGGCTGCACCGACGGAGGATCAAGGTAGCACGGTTTCTAGTACGTGCATAACTGGACGGTTGCTAGAAATAAATTATGGGATTAGGCGGGAGATTCGTGATGGCTATTAAGAATGTAGGGACCTCAGAAGAAAAGATAAAGGCACGGTACGTTGTCCAAGGTCACAAGGATAAAGAAAAAGCTACTTTAATCCACAACTCACCACCATTAAAGAACCATTCTGTTCTCTTGGTACTATCCGTCGCAGGATTAAAATGGTACAGAGTTTGGACTCAGGATGTTGCTCAAGCATACATCCAAAGCCAAAACCTGACTCGCGACGTGTTCATCAAACCACATAAAATATTTGAGTTGCACTCAAGCAAGATGTTGAAATCTCAAAAACCACTCTATGGTCTCCCGGACGCCAGAAACTACTGGGCTGAAGAGTTCATCTCTCATGTCACGGATTCTGGAGAAGAGGATTTGGGAATGAATTCAACCATAGGTGACCTATCTTTATATTTCAAGATGGATAATAATGAGGAACTATGTGGAATTTTAGGCCTATATGTGGACAACTCTATAGGAGCCGGCGACAATGGATTCGAGGAATTTAGCAAACGAACGGAACAACGACTCGATTCCAAACCAAGGGAATCGGCACCGTTTACGTTTGCAGGGATGGAAGTGGACAAATCAATGATGTATTCAATATCCATCAACAACGATACATTGGTAAAATAAACCAATTATCATCAACTGCGACCTTCAACCAATTTCGCTCTATACGACATCAGTTTTCTTGGATTTCAAATAGCAGACCCGACGTGGTTGGTGGTATGAATATTCTATCACAAGTAATCGAATCGTACTTTGACGAAGTCCATTTCAAGAAAGTGAACCGGAAAGTAAAACACCTCCAGTCTCAACCTTCCCTGGAACTATTGTTTCTGCCACTGGATCTACATTTAGTGAGTATGGTTGTATTCACAGATGGCTCCTTCGCTAATATCGAAGACCTGTCATCACAAACTGGATTCATCGTCTTTCAAAAAGATTCAACTGGTAAAGCGAACTGTGTTGAATACAGTAGTAGAAAATCAAGATGAGTTGTGCGATCAGTTCTAGGCAGCGAAATCTTCGCCTTTGCCGATGCAGCGAACGTTGCTATCCTCATTCGATACGATTTTCAGGTTCTTTTCAACCAGCTGTAACACACCATTCAATTGACACTGTCCAACTGTGCATCTGATTGTGGCACGTGGGCTTCGAATCGCCACGTGTGAATCTGAAATCGAATAATGACACGTTTCAGCATGAAAAAAGCGGCAGTGCCGGAAAAGGCAGTGTCAGTTGTACCCAGCTGAACGGGCTCCTACCTTAGGTGCACCCGCCGGGGATTGAACTCCAAACCTACAGCATAACTAGGTGTCTCCCGACCAGTAAGCCACGGTACATTGGTAGACACAGGCTACAGAAGATTGGGTTTTTTACATGCCTTCTTACAGCTGTACAATGCGTTTTTTCAGCGTTATTTTTCAGCCGCCGGCCGTTTAGTCCTAAACTATCGGCACAGCGGCCCGACCGAGTAAACATGGGGAGTATCCCATCCATCGCTCTCTTTCTAAAAACTATGCGATGCAAGAGTTAGCTATAGAGATCACTAACCAATCTCTTATACGTACATCCAAAAAACCACCCGAACATGACCAATAAAGCAACATACACCAATAGCGCGATCGAGTCTAGGTGTGCGCATCAGGTATCGATGACAGAGAACAACCCCAAACTGATGAAAATGGACCTAGAATCCATTAACCAGTTTCTTAACCTCTACGACCGATATGTACAGGGGATTCAGGCTCGTGCACGTCAACTCGGTGGCGGTGATATCTCTACGGAAGCTACCCGTTCGGTCTAACTCCAGTTCTGCGTGGACATTGAATTCTTCCTTTCTTCCATCTCCTTAGGTCTCATAGACGACGTCGTCTGCTATGAATATTTGACATACATGACACTTCGCGAACATTTGGACAAGGAAGCCATCGAATCACGTACTACAGTTACAATGGGAAATCTAGACGGCATTTCTAAGCGTGAATTACGAATGGATATGCGCAACGCAAATGCCGCATCGAGGATGAAAACACTCCTAATCAGCTATCACACTCTCCTCCTACGACAATGTTTATCATGGTCGCTCGAAGACAATGACAAGATTGCGGTGCAGCACGTTCTGAACTCTATCCTACCTGTCAATCTCCGCAATAGCTTACAGTCTGAAATTCAGTTCAGTCATCGTGAACTGAAAAAAATAGTTCAAAGGCTTCTTCCAACACGCAGGACGGATCTCCGAAGCGTTAAAATTGGTGGGCAGCGTGTCTCTCACGGAAATGTGTCCAGCTCACAACATTAATCGGAGAAGAAGAAGCAATTAAACAAGCCACATAATAAAATTAGATGTTCAGGGAGTACTGGGGCATCGGACAGACAAGATCCAGTATGATTATGGCCCCCACACAATGACAGGGGAATAATACACAAGTTAAATGACTGCCGGAGCCGCCCCGACGAAGAAAAACTCAAAATATTTGATGAGTTCAACAAAAACAAAGACAGCGCAAGAGATGGACCGTGTCACAACACGAGAAGCCATGTCGCCGCTTCGATCAGCAAACCACCGATCGACAGGACCGAAAGTCCAACGGCGGATCGTTTGAAAGATTCTTCAACAGTCATTACTGATGGTACTCACTCCTCTCCGTCCTGTTCAGTGATTGTCACTGACGGGATCGCAACACTTAAAGAAATCGGTCGCTACGACGATGGAGGTGACGACAGCATTCCGTCACCAAGACTGGATGAGAAGTCTATCGTCCAAGGCATCGGTCGGATTACAGCCATAAAACCAGTCAAGGTACAAGTTGCTCTACATCAAAGTAACTCCGCTCAAGTGTTTAGTTACTCCCGATTGATGGTCTCACGAATTATCTTACAACTTGCATCCGGCCATCTCTCTCTCTCCCATGTGTCTTTCCTCGTCGCCGATGAAGATTTGGCATGCGAAGACTTACTCATCGGACTACCGGTTCTACGACACCTTAAGGTGGACAGTCGTACACTACTTGAGCAGAATCTAGCTGCACTCGATGAATCAGATTGGGCAGGTGTGGGCAACCCGACGGCAAACTTCACCGGAACTGTGGGCAGGCTGATGGCAGCAAGGATGCATCGCATAAAAGGAGCAGTATACACTGATGGAATGGAAAAGACCCAGCAATCATCTTATCCCTTTAGGGACCGGCCACGTGTCAACTTTTATGGGTCACGTAGTGAACGGGGCCCTTATCCGGACTCTTTATTTCTCGATCCAATTGACGAGTCGCAGGAAGACGATATAATTTCCGCAGTCGAGCGCATGATCGAATATGCCAATGACAATGGGCTACAAAAAAACTTAGAGAAACACTTGTGTGCTCTGGTTTACGAACACGTGGACGTGTTTCGTGTATCTTCTTCAAGTGGACCACCTGCACGGATTCCTTCTCTCCGAATTGACTTATCCGCGGAAGCTGTTCCGGTTAAAGTGAGGCTCCGCAATTATTCCGCTGAGCAGTGGGACTTTTTGAAAGACATGACAACTAAGTTGGATAAAACGGGTATGGCGTATCCTAATCCTAAACCGAGGTGGGCTTCCGCCCCCTTGCCAGTTCCCAAGCCGGGCAAAGCGAAGTTTCAGTTTACCGTCGAACTCCGTCCAGTCAACTAATTTACTCTCCAACACCACTAACCGATGCCGCGGCTCGAAAACGAGCTCACCAAGCTCGTGGGATCAAAGATTTTTGCAAATTTCGATCTCTTGCACGGTTTTTGGCAACTGGAGCTGTATAAGGAGTCAAGGGAGTCTCAGTATTTTCTCACCCCAAACGGGGTGTTTACCGCAACACTTGTACTCTACGGGACTACTAATGTTGTTACTCACCTCCAAGCTTCGCTTGCTCGGGATGTTCCGTCTGCACTGGTAAACTCGTGGTTGCACTGGCTTGATGAAATTTTACTACACCGTCGAACACCCGAAGGCTTCCTCGATTCCATCGACAACCTCTTCAGACTTTGCGCGCGTCTTCGCTTACGCCTTCATCCTGACAAATGGATGCTATTTTCTTCAGAAGTTTAATGTTTTAGTCGTATTATAAACAATGATGATTGGCGTTTCGACCCCCTTAACATATCTGCACTTAGTCGTATGCAACCTCCAACGACGGTCACTCAACTGTGACAGTTCTTTTGTGCACTTCAGTGGGTGCGCACCGCTCTTACTGACTTTGCACCCATCACATCACAAATCCAGAAATTCTTGAAAAGGGTTTACACATCGTCTTGTAAACAATTCATCGTGGTGCTGCTCGTATTTTTCTCGAAAAAATGGGCTGGAATACTACCAAACTCAGTGCATTCGAAACATGTAAGCGGGTGCTTATCAACCAAGTCTCGTTGGTTCACTGAAATACAGAGCACAGACTATGTGTGTACACCGATGCAAGTGATGATTTTGGTCCAGTATCGCCACACAAGTCCCAATAAACGATCTGTCAATGTTTCACCAAGATCAGCGCCTCTCTCCACTGCCTTTTCTGTCAGGCCGTTTCAACGGGACACAATTACGCTGGTCCATATTTTAAAAGGAGGCTTTCGCGATCGTCGCATCTCTTGCCCGTCTCCATCGGTTGGTGGCGACACCAGAAGGTTTCGACCTTTATACGTACCATAACAACCTTGATTTTATTTTTGACCTTTTGTCGAATATTCAGGATCTCTCTCAACCTACAGTTCGCACATTTTTGATATGGGCCGTAAGTTTGAGCTCCTACGATCACATCTGCATGAATATCTCTGGTGATGATAATGTGTAGTCAGACCTCCTAGGCCGATGGTCGTCGCCTCCTATTGTAAGTCGGTTACTCATGGTGCC
>JAULBU010074537.1:0-10178 GCA_032358235.1 Odonthalia washingtoniensis | reverse complement strand
AAATAAAATAAAATAAAATAAAATAAAATAAAATAAAATAAAATAAAATAAAATAAAATAAAATAAAATAAAATAAACAAAACAAAACAAAACAAACAAAACAAACAAAACAAAACAAAATGTCATTACAAAGTGTCATTACAAAGTGTTAAGATTGATCTTTTTGGATACAATCCTGTGTCCATCACACATGCCGAAATTAAAACCGTAATAGCTTTAGTAGCAAACATTGATCCTCAGCTATCACACTCTGATGTTATTGAAATGCTTCGCCATGACCTCCCTCCGGAAGTACTTTACTCCGAAGATGCACTTCGTGGTCCTACTACAATATATCGAATAATAAAGATCTACCTTGTTCTTAACAAACTGGAGCATAATCCAAACCCACATATCTGACGACTTAGTCATGGTCTACTAGAATCTTTCTATGATGAGGAAGAGGATAGGAACGAAGCAGGGAGACTGATACATTCATCAATAAAAATTCCCCCTAATGCTACTCATAGTTCGCAAGACAACGATAACAATGATATTCAAACACCTTCCCAATCATCACCATACTTTCAACAAGATACTGAGTTCAAAGGGAGAAGTTTAACAAACCAAAGTTGCTATGCATTTCAAGAAGGAAGATAGATTCACCGGGAAACTAGGAGAGGATATCAATGAATTCATTTCAAACTATGTCGATGCTTGTCAAGATCTTAATTTGAATGTCACAAAGATGATGAAATATTTTCGTAACATATTTGATGAAGAAGAAATAAGTATATTTAGGAACAAGATTGTATCTGTCAATATTCCTTCGTTTACTGAAGCTTGCACTATTATGAGAATTGAATACAACATAATTACTCGTCAGAATAGAATAAGAAAATACCTGCAGAACCTACAATCTCCATCGATTATCAAGGAGAAAGTGTGTTCCGTAAGTGAAGTACCTGAACATTTACCAGAACAAATCCTTAAGTTTGCTTTTCAAGCACCAATTAATCACCATTGTTGTCTTCTTCAACAGATCACTGAGTTTTGATGCCGTGTTTGTGAAGCTTGATAAAACCGTCTGTAGATAGTGCAAAGTCCCGAAATGATCGCAATTCCGTCTTAGACGTTCGTGGCATAGCTTACCAGAGTGACTCCGTGTTTGTCCGGTTTATTTAAAGCTTTACTGGCTTGACTATATGACCGAGGTACTCGACAGTACTCGTGAACAAATGGCATTTATTAATTTTCAAGGTAACACCGGCTGTCACTAGGCAGGTTAGGCTTTCATCCTCACGTTTGATGTGTTCGTCGGCCGTCTTAGAGCAGATGATGACGTCGTACAAGTAGATGAGACACGTTTTTCACTTGAACTTGGAGAGTATGAGGTCCAACGCGCGTTGAAAAGTTGCGGGTGCGTTTGTAAGCCTGAAAGGCATTCGGTTGTATTGGTACGTTCCCGCATGACAAACGAATGCGGTCTTATGCTTATCCTCTGGCATGAATAGGACCTGCCAATAGCCAGAGTACGCGTTCAAGGTCGTAAATATCTTGGCATCTCCAAGCGAGTCAATACACTCGTCCATACGAGGAAGTCGGTAACTGTCATTAACGGAAGCTTGTTTAAGCTTCCAGTAATCGATGCAAAATATAATTTTTACAATCTTCCTCAGGTTCAAAGAGTACTGACGCTGCCGGGGATGCGGTAGATATCGTGCTCGGTGACGTCAATGTTCCCCAGCTTGCCTATCCACATTGGATCGTGTTTCTTCAAAATGGTTCTGATTTCATGGTGGTGTTCCTCGGGTACTTCGAGAGGTATGTCTTCCGCCTTTGTCGGCGTCTCGCCTTGTCCAAAGTGCTACTCTCAAAGATCTGAGCGATATTTGTTGATCAACGCCGGGTCTCTGGCGAATTACTGATGCTTCCGAAACATGGAAAATGGTTGCTTGGATGGTCCAGATTCGGGGATGAGTCCTAGTATCTTTGCGTGTAAAATTTTCGATTCGACACACGAGGTTGGGTGCGGACTTGCGTTTATAAGGTGTTGATTCAGAAGCAGTATCTTCGGATGTTCTCCAAAGTTAGCTACCAATATTCGAAACGATTGTCCGTCCGCTACGTAAGATATCCCAGTGCCTGCGAGACAAAGATGATTGATTTACAAGCGTGATGTTGGTTCAACGAGGATTTCTCCTTGGCGTGCTGTCTTGACTGGTAGTCAGGTTTATGTTCGCGGTTGTTCAACCGTTTGTTTTACCACATATATTTTTGGTGAGGTCCTCCCCTTTGCAGGTATGTATTCCTGCTCTTCTGGCAGCTGCGGAGCGTCCAAGAGTCTCTTGTTTAGTTTTCTAACGATGGGTACGGTGGCCCATGTTCAAGCTCAACTAACCACCTGCGCGGCCGGGTCGCTTTTATATGCTTGTCGCAGAAATCACAACTGAGGCTGACCGAAGTTGTGAGTATTTCAGCCACGTAAAGGGTCAACATTTCCGACTGGGAACTAATATGGGCTGCCAACATAATCGTTCCTGCCATGGTGATGGGTCTGTTATTCGCGTCTCGTATGTTGGTCGACCATTTGAGGGGCTTGATAAAGTTCTCGGACCCATACGGTAGGTCGGAGCGTGAAATGAAACTGGATCCGGTACTGGTATCCAGGACTGCAGCAAACCGTTCGGTGGAACGTAATGACAACCCAAGATTTGCGTATACTCGATAGTTGTACCGAAAAGTACGAATACCGCAACTTGTGCGTCTATGCGTTTCACTTTCTTCCACGGACGTTGGACAAAACAGAAAATTTTCGTTAATGAAGATGAAGATGAAGATGAAGATGATGTAGCAATGGGATAGACAGGGGTGACGCGGGGATTTCGAGAAGGAGTCTGCGTACAACTAAATATTTTACTTATTGAGAAATAACGTGCTTCGGTAATCCCCCGTGTCAGTTTCGCTGGGTATTTTCATTGGTTTTGTTCACCTTGTCCCCTTACGAAGGGTTGTCGTTCTCCTGGTATGCGTTTAACGCCACTTTAGCCATGCGGTACGCGGTATAGTGTATGTGCATTTTCTGTATCACTCAAAACTTCTCGTAGTTGGTAATTACTTCCACATTTGGGAGAATTGTTTCTGACACTTCGAAGAAATGTGGTGGAGTTGGTAACATTGGTGAAAAATCAATGGTTGTGATGTCATGCAGTTGCGTCTGTTGGAGGTCCACCTCAAGCGGTTGGGTGTTGCTGAACTTCCGTCAAAGTTGATATATCCTGGTCTAACTGTATTTGCGTACAGGTTTGTTTCTTCCTATGCCAATGTTGATGGCAGGTATTTTGTGTCCACGGACTCGTCCTGGGCAAGCATGTTAAAATCAGCCGACTGTTAATGGTCCGAAAGCTCTTCCGCGAAGTGTATCTCGCGTGTTGATTTCGATCCCAAGTCGGTAATCCTGAAGTCCAAGTTCCGTCTCGTTGTGATCTGTACGCGTCGGCTTGGTCCTGAGCATACTGGACCAGGCGATCTAATATTAATTCCTGAAGTGGTTCTCCTTTCCGGAAGCGCGCGCCAATGGATTGCGTTGTCAGGACCGATCCGTCCACAAAGAACGTCATCTTATCCAACTGATCGTGAACATTCCCGCAGCGATTGGCTGCATCGTTTAACCGGGACTCGAAGTTTTGTTCGGGTTCATTAATCAACTGCTGCATTTTGCGTAATGCATTCACCGCTTCGCGTATAGCTGCGGGTGCGGCGTACGTCCTCAATAGCTAATGGACGGCTCTGGCCAAAATGTTACACACCCGTAGAGATCTCTGTTTCTTGTCTATTTAAACTATTTCGTGGCTTTCCCCATAATAAACAGTGGAAAGGCCACGTATGCCTGTTCCTCGGTTAGTCCTAGTATGTCACATCCCTCCACCATCCTGGAAAGGAAGTCGAATACGATTATGGAATCATCTCCCAAAACTCGGTGCTCCTTTATGGTTAATTACAGGCTCTTTAGGAGTCTTTTATGGCTCACCAGTGGATTCAATGCCTCGTTTCCCTCTTGTTTGGGACAAACAATGATATCGGCACGACATCCACTGGTCGAAAACTGGGTTTGATTTTTTAAACTAGGTCAGTTCTCGGTGCTTAGGGCCCGTCTTACGTTCAAAGAACGGTACGGTCAGGTCGATAATATCCAGGTCAAGGCCTGTCGGTTAGTCATCCTCTTCTGACGATCAAGAGTCGTAATTGAACATGCATCGCGATCCTGCTGACGGGTTTGAATGGTGCGAGCGTGACGCTCCAGATCTATTATTTCTTGCTTGGAGTGATGTATCATGATGTGCCACTGAAGCTCGTTGAGACGGTAAAAGTAGACGTTGAGGTGTGTCTTCCTAACCCAGTACGATATTAAGATCTTCGTTGTTATTTGTTTTGTGTTCCACCTCGAAATTCGACTTTTTTTGTAATGATATACTGCGCTCCAAGAGCGCGTTGACGTCCGAACGTAATAACTTTACGGCTTCTGTGCGAACTCTGTTGGAGATGGTATCTTTTCGGCGACTCGCCGAAAAGATAGCCCTCGGAGAGCTTGTTTTATAGCCGTGAGCTCGTTGTGGAGGTTTTCAAATCCGTCCTCTAATTTGGGCTTACAGGTAAGTTCCTCTTCCAGACGTGTTGTCAAGTCCACTACCCGTTGTTTGATTTTGGCGGATTCTTCACCGCATATGCGTCGCATGTTTACCTATCATTGAGTTGACTACAGAACGGGGTGGGATTGTCCACAGAACCGGTTTTGGGTGCCGCACGAGATGCGTTACGCAAACCCGCGAACAAGCCGCCGGTCACTGACCGGGTTCTTCTCGATCCGGGCGTCGAAATGCCCGTCAGTTGATTTTTGTTCATTATTAAAGTGTTGACCTATTGCCACCTGTTGATTCTAGGCTGGGAGACCAGATTTAGTACAATGCACCGGCACTAAACGAGTTAGGGACCTCTTTCCACAGTATCCCGTGTTAATATGCACTCCACCAAAAGGAGATAGAAACTGGGAATCAGAGTGGCATCCCGCAGAACGATAGGGGTGGTCGTATCAGGTTAACGACGTCTATCGAGTTGGAGGGTTAGAGTAGGTGGTGGGGTGGCTGGGTTATATCTGGGTTCAATAAATCTTGTGAGGCGGTGGGTAGTCACGCGACGGGAGTCCGGTCGAATCTGTGTCGGTGCTGGTAAGTCGGAGGAGTCGAACGGTCGTTACGTTGAGTCAGGTAAATGGAGATGCATGTAAGGCGCGGGTGACTGACTCACGCAGACTAATTTGGAGGACTATGGTAGCCAAAGTGGCTTCGCTTTGACGGTCGAAGGCGAACTTTGGGGATAGAACAAGTCTCCGTCTGCTTTTGTTTCTTCTCATTCAGGGAAATCCGGGGCAAGAAGACCTTAAATAAGCTTCACCCGTCGCCTGATGGTGAAAGAAGGAGCTTACAGTACAGTACGGTACTGTACCGAGCGTAAAGCTGTCGGGAAAGCACGTGGCCGGTGGTTCAATTACCCGAACCAGGCTGCAGAAAACGTGACAAAAGTGACAAAAGTTTTGACCGAGCGTGAGAAAACGTGACGAATTCGACAGAAGGTACTGACATCGAATGTTAGGTCGACTACGTCTACGTGTGACGATAAATTGCACCACACCTACTACAGCTAGAACATATCAAGAAGGAGGAAAGGTTTTGATTTTCTCTGAAAGGAAGAAAGAGTGGATTGGACCATCTACAGTAATATATAGTACAGAAATAATTGTTACAGTCATTACACAAGATGGAAAAAAGAGAACGTCTTTTAATGCTTTTCAAACTAAGCCATACTATGAACATATCTAATACAATCAGCCTTTATAAATTTCCATTAATATTCTACGTTATAAATCCACAACTAATTTGAATCATCCGTTATATAATGTTCAAATAACGTAAATAGTTCATTCTAGTACCCGAGAAGCAAACAATTTGATAAAGAAAAGAAAAAGGGACTTAATGGTATCATAGAAAGAGGAAAATGGAAACTAGTTTGTGAAGACAATATTCCTGATGACTCCAATACTACCGGTGGACGCTTCGTACTTGCTAATAAAAACGAATGTACTAAAAAAGAGGTTTGTAAAGCTAAATCCGTTACCACGATAAAATGATAACTTCGCTAGTACATAACACAGCGATATCAAAGCAATAATCTACCAAGGTACTAGTTGGTCTTGCAACCATACTAGGATTCAGATTGTTTTCATCTGATTTTACTCAATCTCCAAAGTGCTGAGAACCTTATCAGAGATATAGACGTAAAACCCTCCAGGAATTATCACTAAGTCCAGACATTTTAATGAAATTATCAAAGCTATTATATGGATTAGCGGACAGAAATGATTATCGGGGAAGAACATTAAGATATCATCTTATCAAAGAATTAGGCATGAATTCATCTATTTCTGATACTGCCCTATTGTTCAAAACGATATGTGATAGATTGAAAGACATGTGTGCTACATATGTAGATGATACCCTGCATACTGGTGATAACGAATACTGCAGTATTACAGACATAACAGGAAAGAAATTCCAATGTAAACCAAGAGAATTGGACAATATAAAATTTGCCGGTATACAAATTGAATCAAATTACAACGTCACTATTATTCGCCAAAAAGCCTACATAAACAGCATAAATATATTCCATGAACTGCTAATTATACTGCATTAGATGGGTAATAGTCAAACTTGCTTGGGCTACTGAAACCAGACCCGATTTTTCATGTGAAGTTGCTTTACTTAGACAAATTACAGAGACGCAATTCATGAAAAACACCTCAAAATTGATTAGAAAATCCAACAAATTAGTTAATTACTTACAAGACACAAAAGAATTTGAATCAAAATATCCAAAGTTATCCATTCAAAGGTCGCATCTTCGAGTGATGCTTCATGTTCAGCTAATAAATATAAAACATATCAACTTGTTTTCACAATATTCCTTGCTGATGATACAAATTTACGCCAACCAATTGTATGTTCTTCACATAAAGCAAGAAAGAGTTACTCGATCCGTACTTGGAAGTGAGCTAATGGCTTTTGAAGACGCATTTGACGTAGCACATTCTATACACTATGATCTAAAATGGATGACTCAAACAAGAATCCCAATTGCTATGTATACAGATATTCTATCTCTATTTGTTATAATTACCAAAGCAACTCAAACCACTGAGAAAAGGCTCATGATTGATCTAAAAACTGTTAAATATTTTTATGATGCATATGAGATTAATGGTGTTGCATCTATTAGAACGGACCATAATCCTGCCAACGCATTAACAAAATTTCGACCAAAATTGTATCTCCTTAATGTTCTCAAGAAATCTAGTCCCAGTCATCATGTTGAACAATGGATCAAAAGAACACAAGTTACGACTTTGGACGAAAAGAAAGTGGGAATGTTGGAGAAAATTTCCTAAAGGACAGATGATGCCGGATAGGAAATTATCTCCAGTGAAAAGACTTCGCCCAAAATCTGTAACCAAATTATTTTAGGTTATCTAATAAATTCGCCTGAAATGAAAATCCACGGCGATTTTAATTATGCAGTTACACTGATAGTAAGTGTTGTTACATTTATTTAAAGTTACACACATAGAAGGTCCCACTAATAAGAAGTGTAACTTTTTACTTGCTGTAATTGTAGAAATCATTTTTATAGTAGCACATATTTTGCAACTCCGAAAATAGATTCTTCAAAAATTCCGACATTATGCAACACGCGGATAACCGACAGGTAGTGAAGTAGTAATAGTTTTGTAATCGGATTTGGGCACAAAGTTTGGTTTGACCTTGAGGTTTGAATTTAGGGAATTACCGGGCTGCAGCTGAATTTTGTTGTTCATCTGGAAAAGGTGACGGGGATGGTGCATGTGAGGTGATAGGAGAATTGGATGGCATGTCATTCTGACAGCGCAGATATTTGGTACTATGCTTGGAATGCACGGTTTTATGAACAATGCTGTAGGAGTTAGATGCATATCCGCCGATTGGTAGACCTAATTTCACTTCTATTAATGATTTTACTTTTGCAGTGTAAACTTCAGTATGTGTAAAAATGATGTCTTTATTGTTCTTTATCAATTATTGAGCTGGTAAGAGAGTATGTATGATCTTATACGCCGTTCTAGCCTGAGTAAATAGGTTGCCAGTAGGTGTGGGGGTGATTAACGTTCCGGAATGTGTTCTATGCATAGGGGAGTCGGTAGTCGTGAAAGATTGTTGTGGAGGTGTTTGTGGTTTCATATGAGGACCAGGTTGAGGGCAGTGTGTGGGTGTTGCTGCGATGTCTATGATTAACTTACCTTCTGGTCCAGTTTCATCTTCTGAGCTAGATGATGGTTGGTGTGACGGTACATGATATTGACGTACCTCAAGAGGTTGGGGAGTAGCGATATGAAGAGCATGACGTTTGTGTTGACGTTTCTTGCTTGATCTGGTTGGAGCAGAGAAATATGGTAATGCATATGAAGAAGTCTGGGTATGTGGTGTAAAATTAACGCCCAGCGGGTTGTTAGGATCCCGACAATTGATGTCAGTATGAGAATGTATTGTGCCATATGTCCCTGCATGAAATTTGCAGCAATTTGTGGTTGGCTTGTAATCATTTTGGCATTGTTGTCGGGATTGATGGAATGTAGTATATGCAGTCATGGTGGTAGTGGGAGTGGCATGATAATTTTAGTGGTGTCAATAGTTGTGATCATAGCGCGAATACTTTGGATGGATGACAGTAAATTTGTTAACTAAATGGGTCTTAGGTAGACATACGAAGGATTATTTTCCATGCTTTTGATTATAAATTTGACTCTGATTTTTTCGTCGTCTATAAAACGATAGTGGGCTGCAAAGATTTTTGTACGGAGTTTAATGTGGGGCTCACAGTGCTCCGTGGATTTATCAAAGTCGTTCATATATGCAGAAAAAGTTTTCATCTCGATTGCGTCGTGGCCTGCAGGAGATTTTTCTGTGGACAACTTTTGGACGTGCCGGGTGATTAAGCATGGGTTGATTGGAGTTCTGGGATCAATGACTGCAGTGGATACATCTGGATGAAGCGATGAAAGAATTTAATTGGTTAAATCAGTGACTTATGTATGGTCGGCTTGGTCAAATGAGTAGTCAACTTTCGATATATGTTGAGATATTCCGAGTGTTTCGGCTGCGCATTTAATGGCCAATAGCCATGGTTCTAACTTATTCTTATTTAACGTTGCAATTGTCGGAGGGTTGAAGGCGGTGTTGTTATTGAGATTCATTGAAATTGATTTTTGGAGTAATAGTTGTGATATGATAAGACGATTGTTTGAATATTGCTTGGGAGGAAATGGTATGATGATGATCAATTGCAGTTTTTGACGTACGTCCATAACCTGTCGACTGTGTTTCCAGAACTGAATGCCTACATTCCAAAGGCGTAGTTTGGGGGTGGATGCAATATCTACTAGCCCATGAGAATTTTGGGGGTCCGTGTAGGTTACATACAGAAAACTACAGTGTTTGCATGGTTACAGGTGATAACTGAAGGAAACATCTACACAATTTGAAGATAAAATGTATGGGGCAGTAACTATGGTATACAGATACTGTATGCTTTAATGTATGAGGCGTAAAATTTACTTACAGACGGCGTAGAATATAGGGAAGTAATAGTCCGGGCCAACATTCAGTTTGAAAATTTTCACCAATGTATCATTGAAATTTCCTTTCATACACAGGATATTTTTGTCTATGTAATCTAGGCTCGTAACTGCACATTGTTTATGAGACGTTGAATGAATACTTCATATAAGAATGCGAAAAATGTAGTTTATAATGTAATCCACATTGACTTTTACATTTATGTGTTGAATGTTTGAGTGTGTGTACATTACATTAATGCATTCATAGGCCGTATGCAATCGTCAATGGTTTATCCATTTTACACTCATTTCATGAATGTAAAAGCGGATGGTTATTGCGTTTTCTGATGTATATATCTGTTATATGTAAGAATTATATGATGGCATATCGGGAATGACATATAGAATAATAGCAATAGACATTGCAATACATGTATACCAATTATGGTATACACGATATTAATATTTTTATTATTTGTGATATCATGCGATATCA
>JAULBU010074526.1:0-10178 GCA_032358235.1 Odonthalia washingtoniensis | reverse complement strand
AGCTATCACCAGGGGTCCTGGTGGAAGTTTACATCAAACAAGACGAACATAAAAGTGGGAAATGGCTCTTACCTCGCTTGATTCTAGATTTTGATCCAACTACAGCCTTTATTAATGTTGATGGATGTAAGGTCGCCCAATACGTGCTGCGGTCGAAGATTCACGTCGTGCTCTGATAGATGTCTCCCTTGCCGCTACTGTTGGTCGAGCAAACGATGCGCTCGACTCGGCTATCCAAGAATTTATTTCACAAGTGGAATCTAAAGATGCAATACCGACATTAGCTACTTTAGAGCCAACTTCTTCGAGTTTTACAACATCACTACCTTCTTCTCCTTTGTTCTCCAATAAATACCAGAGCGTTCTTCTGAATATTTAAGACAAGATAGAGGTCAGGGTGAAACGATTCTCCCAACGTATTTACCTCTCCCATACCGACTCCATTCCATCATTGAGATCGTACAAAAGGGAGATCAACCAGGCGTACGTCCATTTTCACTCAGAACTTGAGCGCGAGATATATATTCGGGTACAAAAATAGACTGTGCTGCCACCAGGATACGTACTTAATGTTGTGAAACCATTGTACAAAATATCTGACTCCGGTTTAAATTGCTATTTACCATGTATAGCGCTTCACCTAGATACATTGAACATGGTACGTCCCGGAACAGATCCTTGGGTACTTATCAAAAGATCCAATCGTCACTTGGAAGGTCTAATACTGCTACAGGTCAAAGACTCCCTTCTATTTGGTACATAATAGCTCCTTATCAAAGAGTAACATGTATCCAAAACCTTCAGCTGCAAAAATGGAACACCAATATTGGTAAGATTAATTAAGTTGAAGGGAATAAACGTAACAAGGGAATACGGAAGATATTTTTCCATATTCCAATGCGATTTAATGGAGAAGTTAGAGATCGCTGAAATACAACCAGAATTCACAAGTTAGGGAGCGCTCGCCCAATATATCGGAGTAAATGTCCGTCCCGATATATGCACCCACGTGCAACTTGGAGCCCGCGGCAAACAACCTACCACAGGTGAAGAATTTAAATCATTTAGCAAGAAGACCAAGTTGATACATGCAACAAAGCAACAAGGATTGAACTACGTATAATTGAGATTAGACACCACACGAATCGTCCTGCTGACGGACGCTTCATTTGCCAATGGTAGAAAGCTGAAAATCCAAGTTGGTTATGTTATATTAATGGTTAATGATAATAAAAATTGCAACATACTTCATTATGGAAGCAATAAATTCAAAATAATTGCCGGCTCGGTTATGACTGCCGCGGTTCAAGCCTTAGCGTTGGGTTTTATCTTCACCTCTCGGGGGAAGAAATTAGTCAAGGGTATCATAGGGAGAACATTTCGCTAGGAAGCCATGATAGATTATGAACCGTGTTCAATATTTTAGCAAAAGATGATCAAACAGCAGAACGCCGCCTGAAAATTAATGTATTGAAGTTACGTCAAAAAATCCGCTTTGGCGAACTTGACAGGATAGATTACATCCCAGGTATAGACAATCCTCCGGATCTCCAAACGAGAACAGCGTTATCTCTGAAATAACTACTTTGGAACTTCATGAAAACCAACAAGATCCTCGTCAAACTCCAAGGATGGGTAGTATGACATAAGCGGAAAGCCTTGCAATGTCCATTCTACAAGTAGAATTAATCAGGCGAACATTCGTGTGACTATGCGTAGCACTCGAAGAGAGGGAGAGGAAGATGAGACGTTAATAAATGGATGAGAGTAGGACGCTGAGATGCCAAGTAGGGATGAAACAAGTAGAAAATGTGGAGCTTACTAAAAGAAGATGTTAGTAAGATAAGGAATTGAAGGATTGTAAAGAGAGAGGAAGTTGCAGGAGCAAAAGGGGAAGATCAATAACGTAAATAATTAACGACTAAAATCCCATACTGTGCTAGACACGAAAATAAAAACAAGGGGTAGGACCATACAATATAAGGGAACGGCACCGTGAGTCAAAATGAACATGCTTATGGAAACAGGTGATAGATGGAAGGGTGATGACGCGATTAAAAGTTATGCGTCGATGGAAACATGAAATGTAACGGTCATGTCGTGGGTCAAGAGAAATATGTGGATAAAAACAGGCTGATAGATGGAAGGGTATTTGAGTAATAAACGAAACCGTGAGAAAATGAGAAGAAGGGAAAACAGTATAATAATTCAAAACCAAACCGATTGTTGGGTACACATGTATGTAAAAAATACCGGCAAAGGAAACTTTTCGGTGTGTACAGGGTGCAGTACAATAACCATACGAGGGAGAAATATTGTTTCCGTAAAAAATGTCATCAACATCACCACCACATGTAGTATGATTGTTCTATATCTGCATTCGATTATACAGTTGGATCTTTCTTAATTAGGTGATATATGTTATAACCCACGGTAACAGAATACAAACCGCATCTTAACACCTGTACTGTATATATAGTGTATGTTATCTCAAGTTAGAGAGAATCAATAATTAGATCTCCGCCGTAATTATATCCACACGTGTCTTTACATATATCTATCTTATTTGAATTTGATATAAATATCAGATCTCAATAGAAATAGCTAATTATATATAACGAGCAAACAGTTTAGAAAATGAAAGCAATACGCGTACATTGTCTGTATCTTTCATTTCCGAAACGTCACTGAAAAAATTGAGTTGCCAAAGAAAATATATAATTTCCGATAAGTCAAAAATATTTTCAAAAATATTTTGTACTGTATCAAAAAATGCACACTTTACCGAAATTACCACTTTACTCCACTGCGGATTTTATAGCAAATTTTGAGGGAAGATATTATTTTGACAAGGGTCTAAATTTATTAATTTGTTCTTTCGAATTTATTTTGCTTTCCAAAATGTTATGTTATCAATTTTGACTGTCAAAACAATTCCGAGGAACATCGAAATAATTTTGACAGTCAAAATTTACATAACAAGGAAAATTTATCCAACCCCTAAACCATTCAAAAACATTTCGTCGTTCGCGTAAACATATTAAAAAAGTTTCAAAAAATAACATTTCAAAATTAACTAAGGGTAGATTGGATTTTAGGGGGTAACGTCGAATATGAGTCATAATAATTTATTCACCCCACCGTTAGCACAAGAATTTATCAAATCCCTTATGGCATTAACGTCATTACTAGTCGGTCTGCTAATGTAACCGACTCCTTCATTCCCCATAATGTCATTCCCTACACCTCCTGAAATCCTACCTCAATCCATCTTCAAAAACACACTTGACCTCTTGATGTCCATGTTGTGTTTTAAGCGTATCGACTAACTGAACACTTTGCACACCAACACTGCTGTTGTGGTTATTCATTCCTAATTCATACCAATTATTCATTTCACCAGAACCAGCCCCACTCATACTATCACATTTCCCAAATCATTGCCGCCTGGCTTTACTGTTGCCTTTCCGAATTTTTCCCTCCGAGCTCCCGGGCGGCCTTAAGTTCGCCCTTGATTCTTTCTTTGGCAATCCTGGGGGAGTGGCCAAGTTCAAATCTATAATTTCATACAGTTCCGTAATCTGTCGTAATCTTTCTTCCGCACTTAATATCATCCTATTGCTATCTAAACTTGCACCATTACCATTTTCTAAATTTCCAGTTTCTGTTCCACTACTAAATCTTCCTCCACTTCCCGCTTCAAAAATTGCGCCACCGTTTCAATATGATAACTTGGACTGTTTATTTGTTGTCCTTCTTGTTGTTTCAAGTTACGCCGTACATGTTGTTGTCTTTGTTGTGCACCCGTATTTGAATACCCCTGTTGGTGGTGTTTCTTTACCGGAGGTGAATGTACCGCAATAGCACATGTTTCAATTTCATCAACATCAACACAACGGTCATTACTTTTTTAGTATTACAAAAATCGTAATTAATCACCACCACCTCCGTACGCGACGGTGACGCAAAGTTATTTTCTGCCCAATCAGATTCTTTCGTCGAGGCATTGGCAGATGTTGTCATTATTATTATATGGTTTAATGACGCTTCTCGGTATGAATCTTCAGCATATGCGCTCATTTTTCTGTCTTAAATACTTCTGCATAGGCCGTTGTGGATGGCGCTTCTATATAGTCTGACCTTGTGGTTGATGTATGTGAGTTCGATAATGATTCCTATGAATGTTCTTTCTATTTACAGGATCTGGTTTAACAATATGTAATTTTCATATGAAACATGCCCAGATTTAATCCGTACAGCAACAGGCCATGAGTGGAACTTGCGCAAGGGAAAGAGGCGCAGAGGAACAAAAAAATTCGAGTAATTCAAATACACAATAATGTGATAAATGTTGATGTCAATTTGGAAGTCAATTCAAAAAAATCATTCTTTCATAAACACAAGAACGTGGCGCATTCAGCTAATTCATGATGATGATGATGGCAATGATGGTGAGGAGGATGGTGAAGGTGATGAGGAAGATGATGATGACGACGAGAATGATGATAAGGTTGCTGTTCGAAACACAACGAGTTCCGGGTTGTGTAGTACCTTCATCATCAAATATTAATTTTTCATTACCTAATATTAATATTAATATTAACAATAATAATAATAGTAATATGGATGAAAAATTAAAGACAGTTCTAAATTACGTAAACAATGAATCAACACGGACGAATCATTGATATCAGCACCATCATCAATAATTAATGTAAAAAAACCAGCACTATCACCATCACCCAAGCGTAATGACCGAAATAAATAATATACCTTTTTACAAAAACATTTTGCGATAATTGCCAAAACGTTTTCGTAAGAGAACTACTTTTCGTAAATTTTTTTTCACACAATATTGACAAAATTTACAGTCAAAATGTGATTTTTTTGCAGTTCTCCAATAAAGTTCTGTGCTATTCTGGAACCCAAGCTCGAAAACACCGAAATCTTTTTGGAAAAAAATAAAATCGTTCCAAGTATATTCCAGATGAGAATAAATTAAATAAATGTAACATGTAGTACACTTTTAAGTCGTTTGTACATCACAGTATAGTACTACTGTAATAGTGTAGTAAATACTGAACTATTCGGAAAATATTAAAACTGTATTGCCAACATTCCCGAAAAGTAGTCCCCAGAAAAGGATAAAACTGTACATGATTTTCGAGTGATTTCGATAACCAAAAAATAAAACATTTCCTGTACTTTCCGAGCATTAGAATGTTACAGACAATCAACAACAATTGAAATTGATAGATAAATACAAACTAGGAACGGAACATCAATCAACCATGCACATGTCTGATTAAACCCGTGGCTAGACGCAAAGATAATACTCAGGCGCATCCCTTGTGCTCAATAACCTCCAGTTGCGAATCCAGAACTGGGAGGGACACTACACTTGCCTTCGACTCTGATATTTGTGCGATGCTTAACTGCATCAGGACATCAGGTCACATACGACACCCGTCCACGTACCGTGAAAGAATACAACGAAGAAAGTAGCACCTCAGCATCTTTTACTGCATTGACCACGATAGACTTAATCTGATCATTGTGTATTCAATAACCTCCAACATGCTGCCTATTTGACAACTAAAACGCATTAAGACAATGGAAACCATTTCAGAAATTTCTCATCAGCTCTACAAATGAAAATCCACCTGATGATACATCTTGCGGAGAGGCTTTAGGATACATATGATGGTATTCCTTTATTGAATCTTCCAACTTCTTTCTATAATATGCTTCCTCTTCTGGTACAGGAATTTTCATTAACTTTACCATTAACTCCCTGTAACTGTATTGATCTGACAAGTAGATGCACAGACAGTTCCACCAATTCAGGTACAGAAAACTCGAGAAAAAGAATTTCAAGGAAAACTGGGGGTGTTTGGATCCGTAAATATTTGTTTCCTGGAATTAATGCCTATATTAAAGCGGTGAATATGTATGGATCTGCAACAATCTTTCATTTATTTTACCTATATGACCGTCTCCATTGAGCCAATCGTATGTTGGAAATTAAAACATGGTATATTTTCCCTGGGGCCTTCATATTTTCCAAAATCTGGTAATGTTTCGAATGCCAGGCATTCAGTGCTTATAGTGACGTGCAGTTGCGACAATTTATGGATAAACAACCAACGCACCAGGATGGGTACATTTGAGGATAATATCCATCATCCCCTGTATTGACTTTTTCTCTGGTTGGAGAAGTTGTCTTTGACCGGAATATTACGTCTGAGATTGAAGAAATACCTTTTCCGTAATACGGACCATTGGAATGTTATTCAATTTATTACATGTTTTGCGATGAACTGAACTAATGAAACCAGAAGGACTGGATTTTATCCATTTCAAATCGTGATCCCATACCATACCATTCTCCCAGAAGTGTACTGCATGTTCAACCACGAAGAGATGCGTGAGACAGGGTGTTCTTGTATCTCATTCATAGGAACTCCTTGTCTTCGTGTAATAGAGCGGTGTTTCCTCCACACTGAAAACACTTATATCAGTCTTGTATCTTTTTAAAATTTCACCATCTTCGGCGTCTTCCAATGGTATTAAATATTTCATGTCTTCTACCGGGAACTGGTCATGATTTGTTTTAGATAGTTTTTGAGACATCTAATGTTGTATGGAGGATCTTTTAGAATAACATGAACACTATCTTGTACAGTCTGACCCATAGCATCTTCATGTGTGTCAGTAGGGGACTGAAAATCGCAGTCATCGTAGCAACAGTACTTCTGCATACTTCTTTTCAGCACGTCCATCTCTTTCAATCCCATTGTAGTCAGCTATTATGAAACTGCTAGTTCTACATCATAGTTCTTCTTAACTTCTGTCCGGATATGCGAAGATTGGTTTTGGGGATGTTTCCATTTCCTGGTTTCTAACAGCCTTATAGTTCATTTTATTTCTTTGGAATTGTGCGGAAGACCTTGGATGTCCACGCTTACCATTACCTGTTTCCGTTTCCTCTGAAGGGGAAATATTCTCATCAACGTCCGCGATAATTTCCATACTGGTACTAACTGGAACGGATCAGTCGATAGGCTCGGATACATGAATAAGTAGACCAGAAAAACATTTCCGTAATTGCGAAGTGTGCGGATCAGAAAAGAAAGGGTTCAGCATCGTAGCTGATTCGTAGTTGGAATCTGGGTCGTACAACGAGATGTTGCAAAATATGTTGTGTAGGTTGGTAAAACATGAAGCTGTGATGTAACGAAATTATGTGTCTACTCCGTTTGTTCTTTTTCAAGCTTGTTCGGACACCAATTTTTCAATAGTGACTGGTTCATCATCTGCCATAAATATTTTTCTTGATTAACTGGAGGAAAACCATTGTTTATTGTAGAAAGAACTTCGAATCTTGATGTTGTTGCGTTGTAATAGATGTAGGGTAAAATAATTGTACTGACTAGAAAAATTTCTAATGATGTTGCCAGTCTTGCCCACGCAATGAAAATTGTTTGACAAACGAACCCTATTCCAGTACCAGTGATATGTTTGATGCTGAGAATATTTCTATTACGCGTCTTAGAATTTTCCCTTGACATTGTCTCAAAGGCCAATTAAATGCTGTGGTGAAAGCGGAGACATTCGAAAGTTGTTGGAACAGACATGTTGAATGGGTTCCCTCTAGGTATTTTCCCAGTTGCCTGGATGATAATGTGAATGAATGTTGGACCAACTAAGAATCCAGTTTAAGTAAAATTGTCGGTGAACAAGTCAGTAAACATTTGCAGTGTGTGGTAATCTCTACAACCATATTTGTATATGGCGAGAGACGCACGAGCTATCTGATGTACTTTCTGAAACCCATTTATGCAAGGAACTTGTCACTAATCGCTCCTATAGACTCGAATATCGATTCTTACAAAGAATTCACTCTGTAATTCGCCTTGGTTTCGAAACGTGTTGTAATGCGCTTGGAAATCTGGTCGTTGTGTAACCTCAACCATTCCAAATAATTCTTGAAGTTGACATTACTGTAGTTGAAGTTTGCTTTGAAAGATGAACCGAAGAATCTGTCAATAAAGGAAAACAGCAGAAATAGAGTGAATTCAGATTGACTAGTTGAGTTTTTCCAGGTAGAGAACTTTCCAGTAGGGGTTAAAGATGATATGTTTTGTTGTTCTCTGTTCCGTGTTGAAAATAAAGTTTAAAACTGTTAGGGAATGAGATGTAGAATGTTGATATTGATGTAAATTGCTTGTGGATGATATTGGTGGAGAAGAATGTATAGAGTGTGAAGTTGCTGTTAAAACGATCAAATTATACGCCTTTGCTTTTAATTTGACCTGATGTGTGTAGATGTTCATGGTGCTGATATGATGATTTTGAAGAAAGTGTTGCTGCAAAGGTATGATGACGCCTGTGGAAGGTCGTAATAATCGAGTAGAGGCACAATCACCTATGTTTATGGTGAAAGGATATCAACGAACGTGAAGAAGGTAACGTAACGGTAGCAGTAGCGCGATGCTATTCTCGAAAAAGTTATATAATGTTCTGATCTGGTATATATTGTAGAAAATAAAATATTTAATTTTCCGCACGGCGTCGGGAGATGAAGAAAAAATGTTAAAATTTTTCTCCACATGGAAGCCGAAAAATTGCAGAAAATTAAATAATTGCATTTTTGTTGTAAAATTTTCGGCCTCCATTTGGAGGAAAAGTTTTTGCAGAAAATTAAATATTGAATCTTTCACAACAAAAAATCAATTATTTAGTTTTCTGCAAATTTTAGGCCTCCATATGGAGGACAAGTTTTTCCAGAAAATTAAATATTCGATTTTTTGGAACAAAAAATCAATTATTTAATTTTCTGCAATTTTTCTGCAATTTTTCTGCAATTTTTCGGCACTCATATGGAGGAAAAGTATTAGAAAATATTTGCAAGTAATTATTTTCCCGAAAAACAATGTTGAAATATACCACGGGTGAGCACAAAACACGCATACGCGGAACAATTATTGCGTCGTCACAGAAGCACCGTTCGATAAAGAAAATCATGCAACCGTTCCGTTTATGACAACAACATTTCCGCCTGTGATAAAAAAGACAACAAATAGATTATCAAATTCATATACCTGAGGCGAGGCCATTTTCAAATCGCAATATGTAAACAGTTCCGTTTATGATAACAACATTTCCGCTTATGATAACAAAGAAAACAAACCGATCATCAAAGTCATATAACTGAAGCGAGATCGGTGTCAAATCGGAATATATTATGTACTATATAAGCGCACAAAATGACGAGATCCAATTTCGCAACCAGCGGTCATCAACTGACTTTACGATATCCTTCTTCAAAACTAGACGTCGTCAATTAACTTCAATATTTCTCAGCTACATTATAATTCGTTCATAATCAATTATGTCGTCATTTTTTGCATCTGTACAGCAAAAGTGTCCCACTCATCGCTACCTCCTGGAAAAAGGTGAAGCATTATTTCAAAAGCTGGTTCTTGGAGAGGAAAACGGTTCCAATGCAGGGGCAAGGGGTATAATTATAGATGTTTATGTTGAGCTGTACTGTCTAGATGAGGATTCCGTTGAAGTGGTAAAGTCATCCCGAGGATGCCGTGGAATTGATTATCGGGATATGAGTTCAGTCTTGGTTGGTACAGCGAAAGTGAGGGCTGGGAGTGGAACTAACTCTGGGAGTGTAGCGAAATGAACCACGGCTGCACTGGATGACATATTGGACAGAGTGGAAATGATCGATGTCCAAATCAAGGCGATGTATAAGGAACGGAAATATCCGTATTATCAATACAATTAATGTAATACCAACCCAGAAATCCTCCGTGATTTGAAATCTGAAAATGGTGTTCGTTGCTCGGATTCTCAAGAGATGAAGGTTATCGCAGTTCAACGCCCGAACAGGGGTGGTAATGAGGATACAGATAGAGGGAGGTCTCTTCAGCTTTCAGACTTTCGTCTTAGAAATTATGTGACTCTCAAATTATGGCTTTGAGTAAGTCAAGTAAGAAACGTCAAGAACCCTGTCAGGGATTTCAGCACCGAGAATTGTGATACATTCGTTAAATCCTTTGAACGGGAGCGGTATCAAGTTGGTTTCAGAATGATCTCTGTCACTTTCTAATCTGAAGATGTTGTTGGGAAGTTTACTGATATCTCGCAATTATGCAGCCAGG
>JAULBU010074515.1:0-10178 GCA_032358235.1 Odonthalia washingtoniensis | reverse complement strand
ACTACTACTACTACTACTACTACTACTACTACTACTACTACTACTACTACTACTACTACTACTACTACCACCACCACCACCACCACCACCACTACTACTACTCCTCCTACCACTACTACTCCTCCTACTACTACTACTACCACCACTACTACATATAATATGTACTAGGACTACTACTTCTACTACATTTACTTTTCTTACATTTCTCTTGTACATTACGTCTTGCAACATCATTCCGCATGATGGAATGTACCGTACGTGAAGGGAAAGCTCATTTGGAGAACATTTTATTTACTATAGGAAAAATTTCAATCATATTATTATTAGTAAGATTTATTTATTACATGTCAATGGATACTACATCTAGAAGCACCATTATACATATTTCTATCGTGTTCACTTTGGTTCCTGGTTCTGAAGGATTCTAGATGATATATAATGACAACTTTTCATACCTAATACCCGTCCAACAAACAGGTTGCAGTCAAAGTCCTTGTCTCTCAAAATCTTTATGATTTCTTCGATTGTTTTCGTACCAGAGAAACCCTCCAAGAAGCACAGCGACACTGAAAGAGACCCAACTAATAACTGCGCTCGTACAGAATCCAATTCTCATGATCATTCCTCGTTTTCGCATGATCTCTAAACGCTGTAATCTTGGATGCTCATTTTCCGTTTGCCCAATGTGACTAATAATAAAAACAATCGAATGGTCGCTTAAAAGATGGGATTCGATGGACAATAAGAACAGTTTTGTATGCCCAATTATTGTGGAATTAGGAACTAAAGGTCAATTGACTCGGAACAGTTTGGGACGACGTAAATTGGGGATTCCTCATTACTGAATATTCGTTGTATATTTGCAGCAATATTACCTGCGTATTAAATTAATTATAAATAATACAGTAATATGATCATATTACAGTATGATATGAAAAATCAAGAATACGTTTCCGGTTTCTCACGTGTGATCCTTTCCTTTCCATGTTATTTTGGAAATAATACTCTAAATTCCCACCGATTCTTAGTACTGTAAAGTCCTAATTTTCACTAATTTTCACTGCTTCAGTAGCTTCATTTTCCTTTTATTGGCAACTTTTGGCACCGAATTTACACTAGGGAGTCGGAACGGTTTTCTCCCTTTTCACTCATGAATGAAGGAACCGTTTAAACTTTCGGACAATGGAAGACGTAAGTCATCTGAACTCACATGCAATCAACTAAAAATTCAACTATGGAAGTACAACATGTCCAGCTCATGAAGCATTTCAGGTATGTTTAGCTCTCTCCTTGCTTTTCACTTTCATCATTGACGAATCTTTCTTCCTGTGTTCAACGTCATATTCCCTTTCCTAAACCTCCTTTCTTGTATTTCGAAACAGTATGGTGCGATCATTTACGACTTCGATCTCCGCATTGCATCCAATACTATCCGTTTCAACCCCATAATTAGTGAAAAGTCGAAAGACATAGTACGAGGTATGTTCATTTAATTTCTTCATTTCTCAACCGCTATCAACACTGAATTATATTACAAATTTACTAATCACTTCCCACTTTTATATTTCGTACAATCATACTGTTTAGCTTCATAACATCGAGACATGATGTTACGATCTCAAGTTTCATTGGATAAAAACCAAATATTTCAATTATAGTACCTGTACCAGGTGTGCGTAATATGTGTTTGGTGAGTAGCATTTTCAATTTGTTCTTTTTGCTTACTTTAATATTTTTTGTGCCAACGAAGGATAATTTTCTTTTTCCTTTCAATTGATTTTAGAGACAGATTCATGGTGTTCATAATGTCATATCACTGATATCACATATGCGGTATGTGACATTTTCAATTTCGGTCTTGTTACTTACCTTACTACTGTTAGTCTGACGCAGAGAATATTTTTTATCCCTTTTGATTGATTTAAATTACAGTTCCTTTTATTTTCTACCTTACTTGACTATTCTCTACACATTTTATCATATTTTTGTGAGTTTATTTTTTTGCATGGAACTTTATGGTATATCATTATATGGACAGTTTCTGTATCATTATATGTATGCATGTCAATGCATAATTTAGTAAATATTTCTCCTTTTTATAGCATATACACTGTACTAGAAATTTTCCATATTGCACTGTTCCCAGTTTCAAACTTAGATTACATCCACGAAATCTTCGATTTGTGCAGATTACTATGCAGTTAAACTACCCGTCTCCATATAATTTGCAGATTTTTGGCAAGTTTTCATAGAACGTTCTGCACTTGTTGCAGATAACGTTTCAGTTCACATTCATAAAAATACAGATTATGAATGTAGAAGTGACTGAAATCATTCACGTAACTACTGTATCCGGAGATTCGTGATCGATAAATCATTTACTGTTCTACATAAAATATAAGCCCATTGTCTAGTACACATACAGGTCACAACATACTTTCATTAAAAAGGTTAATGGTGTACTGCACAATTCTTCATGCTACGTCTGATTTATATGATGATGTACTGCAAGTTCGTTCATTTTTTGAAGATATTATGTAAGTTGAACTACACTGTACTGCAAGGAAAGGAGCCGTTCAGGGTAGAAAACTTACAGTAGATTCTACGTACTGCAGTATGTAAACTACGGCATTATACCCAACCAAAACATTCTGGCTCATGCTACATTCACGATACTGGGAATTCAGTAGTTTACTTTTCAGTTAAAATGACTTTTCTTCCGTACACCACAGTTTCACATTCTAGTTCTCCTATTCAATACATACGGATTACAATGGAATGGTGAATTTTTGCATCCATTCCGAAACTGCGGTGCATGAAAGGAAACATTCTTTTCCGAAGGCACTGACGTGGTAACCTTATCAGAAGAAATTGAAATTGACGCTGTAATTAAGGCAATCCGGATTCTTCGATCAGATACTTTTAGTGCCTATGTTGTTCGTAACCACATAACTGATTTAAACAAATGCATGTAAATTGTGGACAGAACAGTGGATCGAAGTTTAATCGATGACGGATTTGAAAAAAAGGAAGTATCATACCACACTGCGTCAGACAGCAATAGAAAAGCTTTCCTATACAAAAGACGTCATTTATGTGTTACGTACACAAATGAAGGTCCCTAGTACCACAGATGTTAATTTTAGACCTTGGTTCAACGAAGTGACCGTGATTATATCTCACATCCTCTGCACTTCGAATTCTTTGCACAGTTGTACATGTCCATAATAAACCATGTAATTACAAATGAAACTCAAATGGAAATTCGTCGTGATCATGTATGGATATATGAACGACATGCTGCACTGGAATTATTGATTCGAATGTTGTGCGACTTGTCGAATTTAGATAGCAATTGGAAATGACCAACAAAAATTCCAAACGGTGTCGGCCCATTTCTGATCACTAGTAAGGATTGTCCATCACAACATGCTCACAATTATTTCGACGTCAGGAATAGTGGTTCCCCCGGTTACTTCATAATTACAACTGCTAATTAATGTGTATCTTTATGTATTGATCCTGGGTTCCATCATTATGTCCATTTCAGGTATTACGGAAAGGACAGAATTGCAAGATGTTTGGAAATGCATGAAATTCATATCCTCCACAGTCTATTTCCATTGGTGATGGTTACGTTCGGCATACAGGAGTAGGATGGAATGGAACAAGAGCACTGAGGTATCATATGTGTATTATCCCGGACGGTAGAATTTTGAAAGATTGTATTTCACACGCATATGCACGCTGTTTTCGGAGGAAAGGTCAGCGGCTATCTGTTCACATATCGCAAAGTTCAAGCAGTCTTTCGAGTTGTGGCCATGGAGACGGAGGACCCGATGAATGTGATAATGGCAGTGAAGATGAAACACAAAATATGGATGATTGGGGAATGGCAGATGTTGAAGAGCCACTGTTGGTTTGAAAATTGCTCCTTGATTGAATTTATCATTGTTTACTTTGCATGCCTAAGTTTATTTGTACATATATGCTAAAGTAAATTTTACGTTTGTTCCCAGAAACGGTTCTAGTCAAATGTGTGTATGGTCCTGTTTTTTTTCAATTTCATGTATTTACCTAATACAGGCTGTCAGCTTACTTACAAAACATTGCCGATAACAAAAAATGTAAAACTTTTTACAAGAAAAAATCAATTATTTAATTTTCTGCAAAATTTGTCCTCCATATGGAGAAAAATTTTTACATTTTTTAAATTGGAATATGATTATATTTTTTGACTACTTACAGTGGCATAATCGACTACTTATTCACAAAGAGAAGACACCTTGAGTAATGAAGTCATCTTGCAAGGGCACATCATTATTGAAGTTGAAATATATTGTTGGACATTTTGTAAGTACATTCCGTTCGAGAAATTATCTCATTGACATTTCCTCTTGAATAAAATTAACATCACAGGTTCGTAATGTTAGAGTAGACAATCTTCTCTTACTGGCAATTTGAAAGTCTCATATCTCCACACGAAATTCGTCAGGATACAAGAAAAGCTTGAACGAAGAAATGAACTCGATTTGAATTATGTTCTGTTTCCTGTAAAAGTCATTGTAGGAAGCATTTCCATCTGGAATGAAAAAAAATCCCAAAATTGAAATCTCATTGTTTGAGGAAAGCAATTATCAAAACTTGAATTATAATGTTTGGGATTTACTTCGTTCCCAGTTGGAAATTTCTTGTACAGTGCATACGAATGTGTACGCATCAGTACACATCGAAACTTATATAAAAAATTGATCATTTTGAACATTTATTGAACTACTAGTTCGACGTAGTATGTAAATTTAAGGAGGGAAACTGTCTTGAAAGCTACCGTAATAAAAAAGTATCAGCTGATTCGAAAAACAGAAAAATTGTGGTTTCGAAATCTCCATTACGATGGATGAGTTGATTTTATGCCATATTACCATAAATTATTTTCAAACCAAATATTTTTTGCGCACATTCGGGCAGAACATGCCATTGCTTGTTCGAAGACGAAGCAGAGGAGATTGAATCTAGTACGGGAGCACACGAAACTCGTTCTAGCTACTTTAAGAGCTCCATAGCCGCATCCACCACTCTTCAAGTGAAGGATTCTGGAGGAAGCGGTGACGAATCAACAGGACAGTCCCCTGAATTGAAGCGAGGGAGACATTTGTCGACAAATTCGTGGACGTGGGCGATGTAGAGGTCTCATAGAATGTGGCAGAGGGCATGGAACAGGAAGAGACAGAAGTACCGAAAACTGTGAGACCAGTTCTGTAACAATAACCATAGATATGAGGGATTACCGTAACTATGGTTCCGTCTGTTTTTTCGGAAGTAAAATTCAGAATTCAAGTTACGTAGTTGGGGCCGATCTCCAAATACACTATACAGTTCATCGATTAGAAGTTAATGGCAGTGTGTATTTGATCAATCTACAGTATCTGTAGATTTTTTTTATATATTAGTGGCACATGCACAATTTGTTGGTTATTTTTTTTGGACATTTATGACCCATGCAGTATTTGTAGATCATTAGTATGACACATTGACTGTCTCCACTCAATTTGTAGATTGCATGTATGACCCATTCATTACCTCTTCACTATTTGCAGATTGTTTGTATGACACATTCAAAAACAATGTCATGTTGTCTAGTTTTTCGTTTTTTGCCGTCGTCAATAACCGCGACAGATGATTATCCGGTGGTGTGACACGGCGCCAAAAACTGCAATGTTTGAATAATGTATGTGGTGTACATTCATTGTGAGCTATGTTAAACGGAATAAATTGCAATAGAAATCTATGTAAAAAATGGAAAGGTTGGAAGTCACACGTTAGATTTATTTAAATAACCTACAATCCCCTAATGGAACTGAATGGGGACGTTAATCCGAGCGGCGATATTCGGAGTTCAGATGAATGTAGTCAGTACAAAACTTACACTTTAAAGAATATAAATTGAATATGACGCCCAAAGGACATCCGGGGTTTGAAGCTAAAATGACCGTATACTACGATAATTTATCAATATAATAAATGGGGGTATGTATATTGCGTATATCACTGGGATGTGGTGCGTATGGGTATATGAATATGAAATAATGAATATATAATATAGTATATTATATTGCATATAATTTATATGTCATATTATATGTCCCATATATCCTTCTCGCATTGACTGTGATAAAACATATGGGGCATATAATAAGACATACTATGTCATATTATATGTCCCATATGTATATTATATAGCATATGTAATGTATTACATTATATACACTATATAATATATATGGCATATAGGTCAAAATTTCATGAATTTAATCGGGAAAATGCAAAAAAGGATGGGCGAACAAAAATATGATATGAACCAAACTACAAAAAAATGAAATGCAGAAACCGTGATAAAAATAACCATTTATCATCACTGGTCCAGAACTAAAAACTTGGTATTGTTGAAATAGAAGGGGTGTCTTTGAAATATGTACGACGATAAAAAACTACACATAAAAAAAGAACCAACTACAGAAAGAGAATGTCTGTATGTGTCTGTTCATGGCCACCTCGGTGTGGAAATTCTGGAAAGGAATAAAAAAAGGAAAGTAAAAATGGAAACATGGTTAGAAATATGAAATAATAATGTGTTTTATACTTAAAGATAATTATGAAAAATATACATACAGAATAAAGCAATGCGAGTAGACAGTCAGGTTGCCAAAAATAGAAATTATTCGTTGGAAATCTGTTGAGAAAGATAGTAGGTGGATGTGTTATTGTGAAAATATAATGATGAATATATTTATCACTGTTTGCAGAAAAATGAGATCAGACAAAATTTCCGAATTTTGGTGAAACCCCCAACTGCCCTATTGAAGTACGAATACGTCAGGATGTGCATTATTGTGAGGTGAACAGCAAGGCTGCCAAGGGACTCAAAAACAATAGGCACTTTGACTGAAAACGTTGCGGTGAGTTGTAAAGATGACAAGAAGGAAGAGATACGGGAGAAAGAAGAGAAGAGTTGACAAAACGGCACACTCTGGGGATGGTACTGTTTGTAAAACGACTTGGACGGTCCATTGCGTGATGACTTAAAATAAATTTGAAGAGGCACCAAGTTGGTGCCGTTTTTCTATTATTGTTGCAAAAATTAATATGACCATTTGAAAAAATATATACAGAATATGTTTAAATTTTCTTCAAATGGTCCTCCATATATTTCAAATTATTATTACTTTGAAATATATGATATATGGAATGTCATGAAAGATGTGAATATGAAACAGAAATAGGTGCCTATTACAGACGGATATCATTTTACATGTAATGCACATGTAACGGTAGAATGTACTATGTAATTTCTCAAATTTGATAATTCAGTGGATACCGAATGTAGTCCTTATATGTAGTGATATACTGGTATAAAAACATAAATAAGTAGCTAATAAAAATATACTCAGGACATCACCGGTACTTTTCATTTCTCGATGTCAGTATTATTTTTGGTGTCATTTTTCTTGAAGTACTATTAATAGCTGTGGAATGGAGCAGTCATCAACAATTGAATCACATAATAGTAATGGTTCTGTAAAAATAACTACAAGTGCTATACTTTTGACACTGTCGAATAAGGTAGGGGTCAGGAAATCTCAGCCAAGTCTGGACTGGTTCCTCATACCACACCGTCAGAGTTATGAACAATTTCCTGGCTGTTTCCGTGACAATACTGGGCCGCAAAATTTTGGAAAATTCTATGAACGAAATATTTGCAATAATTTGTGACGATAAATTTGATGTGGAACTATTCAGGTTGCAGGTTGGATCCCTGAATGTAAGGAAGCAACAGAAGAAGTTATTAAGACGTGTAGTGATAGAAAACGACGAGACAATTGGGAGACTGTCCGTATTCACTTCTTCGGAGTGACTAATTATAATAATATCATTCAATAAAATATACGTTTCTATTGAAGTTATGACCGCGTATGGGAACACCTTACAGACCTAAAAATGTAGAATTTTACCATTGAGATCTATTTTGTTGTTTTTGTTCGACTTGAATACTTTTTATGTACTTCATTTTATTTAAAGTTTTTAGGTGCATTGACTTTTCGTTGATGTTTAGAATTTCAATAAGTAGTGTCATGTATTTCTAGCGACATTACTGCAGAACGACCACAATGTAAACATTAGTTGTAATAATGCTATTCTAGTAAACTAAGCAAACATTATACATGTATTTCCTGCCAGCGGTATTCTAGGTACAGGCTATAACCATATTCTATTGGGGTATTTACCGTATCATACGCAGATATCCACAAAACTTTGTTTGGTGTATATATATCGGCACGGTTTCGAACCTTGACGAGGTGAGTCACCAAAAATATTGAATATGTAACTTCCTGTCAATATTGCTCCAGGCTGTTTACGAGAAAATCTATCTTGAAATTATTGTATTCTGAAATTCGAGATGGAAATTGGGAATACAGAAATACAGAAATACAGAAATACAGAAAATCATGATGTTATTGATGTAATGTGTTATATTGTTAATATAGATTTACCTTCCCATATTATTCTCTATTACAGCTGAATATATAGAAATAAATCTGTAATATTAATTTTTATTGGTACATGTAGATCGTACTGAATAATATACATAGTTTCTGATAAATTCATCACTTCATATTTCCATGAACCACACATCTATAAATGATACATGGAAAAGCAGAAGAAATTATGTAATATTTCAAATTGAAGAACCAGGAACCAGTTGCATTGTTCGTCTCTTCCTATTAGCTAATAGTAAGGTATTATGTTAGAAAATATAATTTATTTGAACGTATTTCCTTTGCGCATGTAATTTTTATAGCAGCACTTGATTTTAATATCAAAATAGGGATTAAAGTGTTGCTTTGGCGATGCAGGCATTTTTGAAAAATTGAAGACATATTCAATATGAACTAGGTGCACAACATGCTACTAAGTAGTATATCGATGTAAAGACGTGAATAAGTATAATAATTTTAAAAAATTGCCAACCTTTCAATGTGAAAACAGAAGTTGAAAGAAATACTTTACAGCCGAGATTAATATGAAAAGAAATTAGCGATCTTGAACGTACTCCGTAATACGTTACCAAACAGAAAGAAGAGGGACACCTTTGCATGCAGGGGACAATGTTAATCGCAGATATATAGTTAGAGGTGCAATAAGTCATGGTGAAGATACATTCGTGCCCAATATACCGGAAAGTTCGGATTCTTTATATGCAATGAATATTTCAAAAGAATTCGCGGATTAAAATCAAGAAGATGAGTCTACATACAAAAACAACATTTAACCCGATCAACGAAAATATCAAGATGATTTATGTACTATGTATAAGAACATCATACATTTCATAGAGTTATCCTGCGACAACTGTCTACCTTCATGCCATGCATATACGTGTACAAAAATGACATCGACACGCATTTAAAAGACTGTGACTTCACCATAGTGGAAATTTGAAGTTCAGACAATTTGAGAATTAAACATTTTTACATTTAATTAAATACCATAATTGATGTAATACGAAATCAAATTAGCCGTGTTCCCAAGAATGATGATAAATTCAGTCCATTAGCATCTATCAGAGAAAGGATTTTGCACCCAATGGAAACCACGTCGACACAAGTTCTATATAATTTAGTGAGGGAAGGTATATGCTGATCGAATGATATAAACCTTGTATGGAATGAAAATTGCGCCGGTCGAAGCAAGGATGGTAAATCTTTTGCAAGTTTCATACATATATATACTGGCAGAACTGCTACAGTATTGAAAACAATCTCATTCATCGCATATCCAATACATTTCACATTACTTGACTTTTCTGATAAGTTTCGTCATTATCTTATCGATCATGGTCTTAAATTGGTTGATTTCCTTCCAGTTGGTTTCCAGAAATTGGATTTAAAAGAGAACGAACACTGTAATATTGACTAGAAGTAAATGTATGATCCTGTACAGGTTACAGACTACATGCTATTAACATTTTATTCAACAGTTCGTGATTAAAAATGACCTCACTTCATCAAGCTACGGACATGGCTCTACAACCATTGTTACACAAATAGACTGCGGGATTTTCAGTAATATCAAGCTTTGATCATGGCCCTATAACCATTGTTAGACAAAAGAAATTCGGA
>JAULBU010074504.1:0-10179 GCA_032358235.1 Odonthalia washingtoniensis | reverse complement strand
CCGATGGAACATTTGAAAGACAAATCCATATTCCCAAAAGCGTCTTCATGCCCATTGTACACGCCATCGTACCGCCATCTCCGTATGTACAGCAAGGGTTGCATCCAGACGTAGTAGGGAGATTGGGAATTACTCCCCTTTTAAATATAATATGCGGGCATCGGAAGCTTTCCGATGCTCTACTAGCTGATCTAGCTGATGATTTATGCGATGTGTCGGAGACAACGAGACAACTGCATCCCTATGTCCACATGAGTTTTGCATAGCCATCGTTAATTTTTCGAGGGATAATATCTGCTTGAACCAACAGCTGGTGATTTGGAGAAGATAGAAAGGAAGTTTGCCTCTGTTGAGTTCCCAGGTTGTATTGGCTGTCAGGATTGCGCTTGTTGTTTCTGGAAGAACTGTCCGAGGACACAACAGGGTGCTATGATTGTAAAAGATAGAAACGGGCACTGAGAATGGAAGTAGTATGTGATCTTGACCTTTGGATTTGGTCGTTTCGATTCGCGCTTTCAGGTGTACTGAATGAGATGAATATTCTGGAAGTCAGCAAGCATTTCTTCAAAGTTTTTTCAGCTGAATTTTCTCCACTGAAGCCATCCTATACCATCAATGGTGAGGTAATCAACTGGTACTACTATCTAAAAGATGGTATTTATCCCCCGTAGAACGTTTTCGGGAAGTCGATTTCTGCACCCGCGTCAAACATGGAAAAAAGTTCAGTGAGCATCAGGAGGGAGTCCGAAAGTGCGTGGAATGCGTTTTTGGTGTTTTGTCCCGTCAATTCAAAATTTCATTTGTGCCCAGTGAGCATTGGTCTGCGAATAAAATGCAAGTTATCGCAAAGGCATCTGTGATAATTCACAACATGATGGTAGAAAAACTACGTGATAACTACAGTAGCGATGGGTCTGGAGGTGTGAGTAGGTTTTCTAATTCAAACATGAACAAGAGTGACATTATCGTTGAGCCTCCGTCACAGGTGGATGTTATAGGGACTTTTCATGACAAAATGTGCTTGGCAGATGACGTTAAAGTGAAGAAATTACACCTAAAGATGACAAATTCCCTGGTAAGTCACTTATGGGCATTGGAAGGGAAATAATAGTTGCGAAATCAAAAAACGTGGTGTAAATGTCAAAATGTATCAGAAGCCTTTTTCAAGTAATAAACTTTAAAGAAGTTAAGCGAACCATAGTAAGTGTCACCATCAATTAATGTCTGAAGCAACAGCAGAAACATATTCCTGCATATTTTCAAGATCATCCAGCACTAGTTCCTGCAAAAGGGACAAAATCCGATTCCTAAATATCAGGTCAGTTCCCTCCATGGCGAATAATAACACCATCGTAGATTTTTTTTTATCAAGTGCGATCAGATAGTTGGCAATTTCGTCCCTTTTGTAGACGCTCGGGTCATTTCTTCAATTCCATCGGCTGCACGTTGTAAAGCAAGTACCTTCTTTGTTGTTTCATGTGCTCTCTTTGAACAGACTGGCCGCGCAGGTGCTAAATTTTGTATGTTATCATCCACGTCACATGCTGTTTTATCACCATTTGTAAAGATTGCCGTTGTTTCTGTACTGATATCCTGAGAAATTGCGGATGGCGGAAACTCATTAACTCCAAGACTTTCTGAACCAACCGTTGACGTAGTTTTGTTTGATAGTAATATGAGGGTTCACTTGTTAGTTCTTCGAAGTTAATCTAGGCACTCATCAAATGGAAAGTCTCGTCTTGCATCAATACTTAAGTCTGAAATGTACGTGTACATGTTGCTAATTGTGGAATCACCTTTGTATATTGGTAAAGCCTCTCGGTGAAAATCTTTCTCTGATACCGACCCTGTAGGCTTCCTGTTCTTAATTGACAATGGATAATACTGTCAAACTTCAGCCCTTCGGTGCGTCTTTTTTATATCTCTGTAGTATTTCCTCAACATTCCTTGCATTAAAGAAAAGCCTGGGATTAGCCTCTTTCATTTCTGCCAAAAATACATTGAAACAATTAAAAATTTGCGCGACGAAGAGCTCTTTCTTTTCCCCATTACCAAGTTTGGTGTCCTTAGAAGCACTAACGTACGCTTTGCATCCATCCTTTGCCTGCTCCCATCGTGTACGAGTGAAGAACTTCATATGCTGTTGTTAGATGAGTTGCTGTAGTTGTTGGAACGGGAGGGGAAGAAGGCAGTGAAAGTGAAGAAGAAGTTGTGGATGGGAGATAAGCAGAAGGATGATTGGAGAGAGCGGTTTTCGGCAGTGGTGAGGGAGATGGAGACTCAACTACCAGAAGTCCAGTGTTCGTCTGCATGGTGCTGTCGTTCGCGGGAATTTTGAATAGCATTGATGCGGAGTACATTTCAGTGTAAACATTTTTTTAATGGAAATTTTTCTATTGGACCCTGATTTTACATCCCGGGTGGCCATGCTCTTATGGAAGGGTTAACCCATTAAGGACGGGGAGCAAAATGGCTCAAAAGCTAAAAGAAATTCATTATTTAAGGCAGCACATTGGCTGGAGGAAATGGTGTAGGACTTGTGTAGGACAGTCAATCAAGTTTGTACCAACTGTAAACGAACTCTGAAAAATTCTGATTACTGTATGCCTTAAATGGCTCATAAGCCATTTAATGAATAAAGTGCAGAGAGTGGCTGAAATGGAAATATCTTGACCGTTGGTTGGCGTCGTGCCAATAAATGTTTGCAAAAGTGCACTGTACAACTGGAAAATAGTACAGTGGTGGGGAAACAGGAAAAGTTATATTTTACATGCACGTTCCGTGTGTGAGAACTGTTGTGATGATTTGTCATTATCTGGAATAAAATAATGTATATTTCATGTGTAGTGCCACAGGTTTGGGAAAAATTGTAGATAACGTGAAAGTAAGATTTCCATTACTTTTCCGTTCTGACAGCGTTCTTGGTTGTGACCTTCCTTCCAACATCCCGCTGAGCTTCTCCTTTGTGATGCCATTTAGTGCCGTAGGTTTTGTCATTTTGAGTTATCCCTCTCCTCTCAGTTAAAATGACATGACAGCTTTCCGAGATTATATCCCAAATTTCCTTCCCATATCACTGAACAAATTCATTTTGGAATTTACCTGCACGTCATGCACATAGCACTAATACAACTGTATTTTTGAAATTTTCTATACATTGCCCTTTCAGAAGTTTCAGAATAATAACATCAATCAGAAATGATTCAATCATTATTGAAACCCCTGTTCTTTCCAACTTTTATTTACATATCATGACCGCTTTTTTGTAATATTTTCCTTACTTTTATGACAGTTTTCTGTTCAACCGACTTTTTCTCTTAACTGGCTCATGACCTGCCATACACCTCCCAGTCCTTAAAGGGTTAAATGAATAACTGTAAATGAAAGTAAGGAACAAATTTTGTTTGTAAGGAACACAAATTTTGTTCCTTACTTCAACTAAGAGATTTAATTTCTTCATTCTGAAGAAACTGACATCCCAAATCTAAAAGATGTGCGGGCCCGCGCCAAGACTTCCTTCATTTCACAACAATCGTGCCGTGAAAGTCGTCGAAACATTCTGATTAAAGCATTGTTCAGAAACTACATCGTTTTCACACCATAGTCAGGAACGCCTTCAAAATATTTGAATATTTCTAGTCTCCGAATATTTGAATGTATCTTAAAAGAAACATTCAAAAATTTGGATGTTGTTCCTGACTTTTATTTGATAGAACATAAATATATAATGAAATTCAAGTTTATAAAGTTTCTCCGGATAAACCGAGCTGTCTGCGCACCAAAGGCGTTACCACATTTCATTCCAGAAAATTTATTAACCTTTCGTCTTTCCATTGCCAGGATTTGAATGTATTTAAGGAACAGTTTGGTTCAACCTGTAAAACATTTTTTGCTCAAACCGAATCTTCAGCAACTAGAAACATTCAATCCTTCTTCCTGTCAACATCAACTTTTTTCTCGATCAGATCACTATCGTCATGTCTGCCATTACTAATGCCGTCTTCGTTACTCTGGCCCTCGTCCTGATCGCACAGGCCTCTGCTGCTGGGAAAAAAGCGGAATGCAAACCATGTTACTCCGATTCTGACTGTAGCACTCACTATTGTTTCCGTGGAAAGTGTCTCTGGCGTAATAATGCTTCCTTAAAGAAATGTTTCCTCGACCTTTGTGACTATTGCAAGTCGGACTCAGAGTGTATCAGCGAGAAATGTTATTACAATCGTTGTGTCCCGAAGCTTCGTCCTAATTTCAAGAAGTGCTTCCCCCATGGACATCCTAAGCCTTCTCCAACCTCTAGCCCTAGCTCCACTCCTACTCCTACTCCCACTCCCACTCCCACTCCCACTCCAAGCCCGTCACCAAAGAAGGGAGATTGTGAACCATGTACGACTGGGTATGAATGCTCCAGTGGAAAATGCACAAACTATCTCTGTGGATCACATCATACCGTTGCGAAGTGCCTGAAGGATGAGTGTGAAGATTGTAAATATAACTACGAATGTCGTTCTGGAAAATGCAAGAACGGAATTTGTATTGTCAATCGTCATTCCGCCTACAAGTGCAAGCATCATTAGAGAAGAACAGCTGATAGTTAACTGTTCATCTTGATGGTCAGCATTGCTTATGCTGTAAAATAAAAATTCAGTAAATATTACTATTAAACGATTTGTGACAGTTCCTTGAATATTTTGAAATTGATCCGATCGCTAAATTTTCAATGTATACAGTAAGATTCGATTATTTTTTAGATTAAATTTTACTATAAAATTATCCAAATTATATTTGAAACTATACCACGTAGAGATGCTCTAAAAGCTCAGCGCTAGTTCCATGCTGAGTTGATTTTCAAAACTCTGAAGCGGACTCAGCACCTTCGTAATTAGAACTTCTGTCGAAAAGTACGTAACTACACTGGAGCCAGGTGCTGAGTTCGAACTCAAACAAGTCGAACTCAGCACCTAACTAGAGATGCTCTTACAAAGTTTTTAACCACAATAGAAATGTTTTCGATGGAAACCTGGAAACGAAACATGCTACATAGACAACCCCCAGCTACCAATAATTTATTGAAGTGTTGCTATAATTAGCGATGTCGAAACTTTTTTATTGAGAAAGAGGATTGTAAGAGATATTTCATGTTATGTTGGGTATGTCACTGGCCTCCCTGACAATTCCTATATCCTATCACAGGATACTGTTTGCAATTCTATGAACATGGATCTGATCCTTCAGTTATGCACTCAGCCCTGAATCAATAAGAAATGGTGTCGTGTCACTCTAACACCGGCATCACTGAGCTTTTATTCCCATTGATTGGTGGAAATAGGTGAGCTCCGAATAATGAATGTATGTACTTCTCTTTTGAGGCATATGAAATGAAACTACATAGATGACCACTGTATTGTAAATGCAAGAAACGTGTAGACACGCGAAAATGACATCTTCGATTGTACACATTGTATATGAGACACGGGAGGGAATTTGACTCACATACTCTTGCTGGTTATCCACCGAGTTCGAATTTGAATCATAGTCGCTGATTACCTTCCATTCCGAAACAATCATTAATTACAGTTACGGAAAAAATTTATATCGTGTTGCATACTCACTCCTTTCAAAGTATCGGCCACGGATTTTCCTGAGATTGTTTCACATTTTTATTACTTCCATAGCCGTCCGCTTTGAAATGTGAATAACGCGAGTCCAGCTACTTGCGTGAAATTCAGCAACATAACATACTGAAAGAATACATCTTGATGGTATCCTGGTTTGCTTCAGAGAAGTGAACACAAGGTTATTCCATAACCGTTTCTATGAATTCTGAGAAAATCATGGTTGAACTAGTAGCGAGAATATTTTATGGCCTGCTACAGTACCCGAGTACAGTCGGAGTAGAAATGTGCAAAGTTCTGACTGTGGGTATCTCATACTCTTAATTGTTTTAACATTTTTTTGAAAAAACAAGGACCCCCTACGCGAAAACCCAACCCAAAAGTTGGGAAACATTTCCAGAGATTGAAAAAAAAAAAACGTCGCAGCCAAAATCTAAATCCAGTCACTGCGTGTACCCAATCAGGTTTGTCGAACTGAGTAAGCCAATATAAACCATTTGCACAGGTGAACCACGGTAGTGTAGATATGGAAAGTAGGTTTTTGAGGCACATGCCATTTGTACAGCTGAAGCAAGATTGTCTTGACATGGTAAGTGGTAGTAGTGAGGCACATGCAAGGTCCAAGAAAGGTGGTTTCAGCAATTGTGGGGTTTGTAGGTGTTATGGTCCTTTGGAATCATGTACGAACAAGCCAAATCATGTCAATTGGAAGCGAAAAGCAAAGAGATTAGGACTAATTGTCGGACCCACTATTGGAAGAAGTAGAACTACTACAAGCACACGACGGGGAGGACGAATAATTTGTTCTGTTCGAGGACTAAGACGTAGAATTATCGATGAGATAATGGATGAACATGAACATGAGGAATTGGAGTTTCAACTGATCAACCTAAATCAGCGAAAGAGAAATTACGTCAAGTCTGTGACATTCTTTGGATTGATGCGACTGTTTTGGAATGTCCGAACAAAGGATTTCATATTTAAGCGTGGGACAATGATTTACGTGCATTTGATTGTGCAAAACAAACTGTGAATGCATTGACTCGCGGAATCTGTGAGCTGGTTAGCCCTTGTAATGCTAGTTTTAAAGACAAGATATTGGGAAAGAAAGAGAATTATGGTAACAATATGAAATGAAGCTACTGCTATCAAATTCTACCAAAAAGATTTTCGTTGGGGACAGGAATACACGGCTCATCATTCAAAGTATCTTCGTGAGCTCCCGTTATAGATGTTTTTGGAAACAAGTACTCCAGCAGGAAAGTTCAAAGTATGTCGGTACTGTGCATGAGACAATGACAAAGAAAAAGTCGATTATGGGGAAATATTTCCTGGGCTTTAAGAGTACCAGAAAGCAAGTAGAAAGCAAGTAGAAAGCAAGTGGAAATTTAAGGTCGGAACCTACTGTAGTTAAAACGTGAAATGGGCGTAACTTTCTTAATAAATGATATATTTCTATTCTGTTTAGTTGGTTCTCAGTGCTGTAGAATATTCATTGCATCGATTGGCAGGACATATGGCCAATAGGAAGCCAATGCGGCAAAGCCAAAAAAAGCTCTGGAAATTGGATTGGAATTTTGCGTAGGTGGGTCGTAGAAATAATAATTTTAATTTTAATCCCTTTTCTTTCCTTTACAGTTATTCATTCGTTAAATGAATAACTGTAATTGAAAGTAAGGAACAGTTTTTGTTCCTTACTTCAACTAAGAGATTTACATTTCTTCATTTTGAAGAAACTGACCCAAATCTAAAAGATGTGAGGGCCCATGACAAGACGAAATTCATTTCACAATAATCGTGGCATGAAGGTCGTCGAAACATTCTGATTATAGCATTGTTTAGAAACTACATCGTTTTCACACCATAGTCAGGAAGGCTATCAAAATATTTCTATATTTCTATAGTTTCTCCAAATATTTGAATGTTTCTTCTAAAAAAGAAACATTCAAATAATATTTGAATGTTTCTTTTTTAGATAAAAGTCAGGAACATCATCATAATATTATTTGGATGCTGTTCCTGACTTTTATTTGATAGAAGATAAATATATAATGAAATTCAAGTTTAAAGAGTTTCTCCGGGTAAATCGAGCTGTCTGCGCAACAAAGGATCACCACATTTCATGCCAGAAAATTTTATAACACTTCGTCTTTCCATTGCAAGGATTTGAATGTATTTAAGGAACAGTTTGGTTCAAGCTGTAAAACATTTTTTGCTCAAACCAAATCTTCAGCAACTAGAAATATTCAATCTTTCTTCCTGTCAACATCAAATTTGTTCTCGATCAGATCACTATCGTCATGTCTGCAATTACTAATGCCGTCTTCGTTACTCTGGCCCTCGTTCTGATCGCACAGGCCTCTGCTGCTGGGAAAAAAGCGGAATGCAAACCATGTTACTCCGATTCTGACTGTAGCACTCACTATTGTTTCCGTGGAAAGTGTCTCTGGCGTAATAATGCTTCCTTAAAGAAATGTTTCCTCGACCTTTGTGACTATTGCAAGTCGGACTCAGAGTGTATCAGCGAGAAATGTTATTACAATCGTTGTGTCCCGAAGCTTCGTCCTAATTTCAAGAAGTGCTTCCCCCATGGACATCCTAAGCCTTCTCCAACCTCTAGCCCTAGCTCCACTCCTACTCCTACTCCCACTCCCACTCCCACTCCCACTCCAAGCCCGTCACCAAAGAAGGGAGATTGTGAACCATGTACGACTGGGTATGAATGCTCCAGTGGAAAATGCACAAACTATCTCTGTGGATCACATCATACCGTTGCGAAGTGCCTGAAGGATGAGTGTGAAGATTGTAAATATAACTACGAATGTCGTTCTGGAAAATGCAAGAACGGAATTTGTATTGTCAATCGTCATTCCGCCTACAAGTGCAAGCATCATTAGAGAAGAACAGCTGATAGTTAACTGTTCATCTTGATGGTCAGCATTGCTTATGCTGTAAAATAAAAATTCAGTAAATATTACTATTAACCGATTTGTGACAGTTGCTTCAATATTATCGGTGATGATTCTCTTTCTCCTTTTTATTGTCCATTAAAGCGAATTGTACATCTTTTGTTCTGCTTTTGATTCGATTATTTTGATGATAGAGTATGTGACAGCATTTTCATCACCATTGCACTGTTCTAAGTTCTTAATGACCGAATTCTTAAACCAAACTAGTATGGGTTCCACACACCAGTTGCTAGACATGGCTTTTGAAATTTTAAACAGGATTCTTTGAATTTTTTTCCAACTAATTCCGAGAAATGTTAATGTTTAGCAGATATGTCTGAACAGGAAATCTGTGATATACCCTTTGATAATAATGCTCTAGCAATTTTGATGCGTTTTTGATTTTCATTCCAATAGTACTGAATCAACTTCAATAACATTGAAAAAGTTGGGGTTGATATTATCAAACCCAACTTTTTCTTCAACGTAAAATTTTAATTCAGATTCCGATGTCAATTCAATATCGATTCAAAGTTGATTCAATGTTGATCTGAATTTCAGATGATATTAAAAATTGTCTTTTACAACAACCAGTCCTATCCAGACATGAATATTTAATACTGAAATTATGATAATGTCAGCTAGGTGGAATATTTAGATCAATGACCAGTCTTTACAGCAGCATATATTTTGAAAGAATGAAGAACAACCACTGTAAAAGTTCAGGAAGAACTTTATAACAAGTACCTGCCTGATCAGACCTATTGCCTCCATGTCGATTTAAATGCCAAGCTTCAAGGTCTACTTTTCAACATTGTAAAGCTTCGAACCACTACGAACCCGCATGATTATGAAATTTCAAATGGATGATTTGTTGAATGCTGGGAAAATAGTGCCATTCTGTTGCAATAATAATGTCTCGCATTAGGTCTTAAATAGGCCACACTAACTAACTGCTATTATTAGTGTGCTAGTTATAAATAGTATGGCCTACAGACAGGACCAATTTATGTTTACGATTTTGAATGCATTATTATAATGGTTAGCATTTATTTGAATCTCTTCTGAAATGCTAATGCAAATTATTATTAAATGCACATCCAAATTATTTTAATGCTCTCTCAAATGTGTAGTCAGTTTTCTCTCTATTTAAACTGACCATGAATGAAAACATGGCAAGTCCAATTATTCTCCCTCAACCGAATAAAACATTTACTGCAAAGTTCAAAAACCTTTATCATTCTTAAGAAAATAAAATCTTTTCTTTATTACTTTCTCACTATAATCATAAACACTAGTGCAGTCCTAAGCCACAGTATTCGCACACGACTACTGTCCACTCAGCTTCTTCTGGAATCTATATTGATCTTCTGCTTACAAAGACCAACTGTTTGTGATTCGTGTATTCAAATTCTCATTCTCTATATGAACGCCAATCGCAACTCTCTCTTTATTTTCTCTTTCCCACCATTTTTCATTACAATTACTAAAACAATCAGTTTATAATTTTTAACGACCAGGTTGCAATTTCAAGGCCAGCTGTGCACTGTTGCCTGCGCGTATGAACGGTGCCACGTGGCATCACATGAGCCAATCAAAAAGCGCCACATGTCGCATAA
>JAULBU010074493.1:0-10182 GCA_032358235.1 Odonthalia washingtoniensis | reverse complement strand
TATATATATATATATCTACGTTTCACTGCTATATATATCAATAACTTTGATCACATAGCAGGCTTTATTCATAGGGGCCAATCGAAGTGTTATCGACAGTTTCTGTCTGTAATTTTGAAGACCAAATAATCGGTACATCGTTAAAAGAAACCAAAACTCCAGATCTTGATTTGTGATGAGAATCATCCCTTGCCCAATCAGCGTCGCTCCAAGCAAAAATTCCAGATTGGGGTTGAAATTTATGAATAAATATTCCAAAATCAGAGTTCCCTTTTAGATATCGGAGCATATATTTCATAGCTTCCCAGTGACTGGGTTCTGGGTAACCCTGAAATTTCGCCAACATTAATACAGCTACTGAAAGGTCCGGTCTCATTCTCGTAGATAAATACAGTAGAGGTCCCAAAACTTGACGATATGGAATGTTGCTCATTTAGTTCTTCTCGGATTCCGTTGTTGGTGAGTGTGGTAGATGTAAACTATGTGATATTGGCAAAGGAGATTTCGTCGGTTTGCAAGATTCCATATTTGAAGCTGTAATTATCCGCTTACAGTATGCGCTTTGTGAGATTCCGAGACCATTTGCACCTCGTTCAATTTTCGTTCAAAGGAAGAATCTGAATTTTCCAAGATCCGATACTGACACGTGTTTCCCAATAAGTTTCTTTTCATTTTAAATTCCCTACTTGCTTCTAAGAGCGAGAATATCATAGACGTATGCAATGATGTATACTGGCGTTGACTTATCTTTGGAGATGTATAAAGAATCCACAGACATGGAACGGTAGAACCCAATCTTTGACAGTACTTTCGAGAGATGTTGGTTCGACAGTTTCGGTGCTTGTCTTAAACCATATAAGGAATTTACCAGTTGGACAATTTCTCCGCCTGCAGATCGGATTCCTTTTACTGTAGATAGAGGAATAAACACGTTTTCATCTTCTGGCAACATGGCATGCAGAAATACTCGTTTAACGTCCAATTGATCCATTTCCCAGTCATTGGTCACAGAAATTGTCATTATTAACCGAATCAGTTCATACATGCGACTGGTGTGTATACGTCGGTGTAGCTGGAAAAATAGGATTGAAAATTACCACGAGCTACCAGAAGTGTCTTGTACTGTACAGGAGATCCAACGGCATCTCGATTAATTTTGAGAACGAATCCAGAAGGAAGAATGTCATCCGTGTCGGATGGTTTTTGACCTTTGATAAAAGTTCCATTTTCAATAATGGTATTCATTTCTTCCTGTATTGCCTGTATCCATTCACCACGGGAATCGGATTTCAATTCCACAGACAATTTCGGCTCGTCTGTTTCTTCGACCAGATTTGCGGTTGCCATCAGACTGCAATTTACGCCCGTTCATTGTCGTAATTTATACGGTGCTGATTGGTTGGGAGTTGGAACGACATCATCAACACTTTCTATCTATACATTATCTTGAATGTGTTAATCAGAATCTTCTAATTCGTGAATATGGTCGTGTCCTTCGAATTGACTCGGCTCTACAGGAACGTATGTTAAGCTGTTAATATTCTACTCCGATCCACTTAGGTCCATTGATAGTTTCATTGAACCATTCAAATTGATGTCTATGTCACGGGAATCACTGTCAGCAACCTTGTGATCAGAATGTAGGATAGATATCCCAGGAAAGTTAGATTCTTTGGGACGGACATGTTTTGTCCTGAGGACACCATCTACTGTAAGGACCTTATAAACACCTCCTCCTTCATGTATGAGGCAAATTCCATCACGTAATTGTGGTTCAAAAGTCGTCATTCGAGCAATATATGGTCTGTACAGCATCTGACAACCAAATGGGCGGATGTGCTTTAAATCAGGCGATTGACCACCAAACACGACTTGATGGGGTGCTGCTTTTGTCACACTATGTCGGACAAAACGTTTACAGTCCGTGACATCTTTGATGGCATATTACCAATATCTCAGGGGCAATTTTGCTTTTCTGTAAGCAACTTCGGGTAAGACTCATTAAAGTATGATGAGTTCTTTCAGCAAGCCTATTCGACTGAGAAGTGTGCGGCGTTTTAAACGCAACTTCCACACCTTCAGACTCCAAATAACCTACGGCTCTATGGAATTCTGTGCCCCCATTGGTGTGAATTTTGCACACACGATGGCCTGATTTCCTCTCAAGTTTCTTAACGTATTGTAGAAGTGTATCCGTTGCATCTTCCTTCGATCTAATTGGACGTACAGCAGTGTATCGGGACGCCTCATCAACGACTGAAAGAAAATACTTGTGACCAGGTACGGATGTTTCCTCTACTTTTCCTTTCGTGACAACATGAACAGTACCAATGTCGGTTTCGATGGTTAATGTCTCCTTAAATTGTTTCCGAAACTTTTCCTTCGTACAATCTTCGCAAATCATTTCAGGATTTGATGATTCAGGAAGAAGGCCATCTCGAAGTTCACAATTAACTTACTTCATGGGAAGGGCATGTCTCAGCCGTAGGTGCCATAGGTTGGACAAATGTCCATTTTTCTGGAGTCCTCAGTCGCATCTTCGACATCATCTGGTATGTAATCAATTAATTCATCACTCTCTTCTTCCTGTTGGTCCTGTAATTTTTCTGAGCTGGAATCAATGGATTTTTACGTTTTGTTCGCAATTGCCATCATTTATGATACAATTACAATTTTCTGATCCAAATTCCAATCTTTTGGTTTTATAATAGTTATTGTCGGGAATGTAAAATAATCCGTCAACACCTTGTTATGCGTAACCCAAAATGGTCATGTTGTCTTCTAGATCGAACATTATTGCCCTAAGACGGTAAGAAAATTGTACCAATATTTTTATTTATCAGGGCTGGAATAGATAGAAGACTCATTGATTTGTCAGGTACAACAAGGGTCGCCGAAAAATTTATTTTTCCCGATCCACTTGGAGTAGGAAATTTTACCTTTCGAACACCTTTACATTTTTCTTTGACTGTGGAATTATCTGACAACATAATTCTTGTACTGCAGCTTAATTGTTCATCTACACTGTCAGAATGCGGTGTCAAGTGAGCCGTTGTACCACTATCCAACATCAATCGGTCCGTTGGTCTAGTATTGTTTTCCATGGAGACTTTTACATTGCAGAACGTTCTTCATCGTTGCTTTTAAATTTGATCTTTGTCATGCGGTTTTTGTTCTGTCCAGTATGGTCCCTTTTTGAATTTTTAAAACCACGCTTCTCAGCGGGAACATCGAGCTTGTTGTTGGAATTCATGGAATTCATGAAGCAACGGTCGGTAGAATGATTCGACTTGTGACAAATTTTACGCGAAGAATTGGCAGCATTGGATCGTGTTGGTACGCTGCCTTCGGAGTTGAGGGCTTCGATTCTTTAATAAGGCGACTCGTTAAATCCTCCCAATTGATTTCAATTTCGGTCAAATGTTTTATTGCAGCCGTGACGGGTTGCAGATTATTTACTTCAATAGAAGCAACCAAGATACCAATTTCTAGAGAGTTATCCAACTTTGTCCCCATTGCGCGCAATTTTTCAACTAGTGTGGCCATTCGGTCAACGTGTTTGGAAATGTCATCTCGGAGCTTCGAATACTTGATTGAAACAAGTTCCGATATTTTGGCAGTTCTTAGTGCAGTTGACTTGGAGTCATATCTCGCGTCCATTTTCGTTAGCATCTTCTCTGCATCACCAATTACCATTCTAACAACCCTTAGGGCTTGATCATCGAGTGTAGAGACCATAATGTTGCTCGCTTGTCCATTTCTTTCACCTTATGAGTCCATATCACCTTTCCTAGACGACAAAACGTATTTCAGATCGTTTGCTTCGATGGCGGCAACGACACAAATGCGTCAAAGTGAGTAGTAGCTTTTCTCATCGAGGGGACGGATTCGTGGTTTTTTGTGATCAGACATCGCAATTGGAAAAAAACCTCAATTGCACAGTTTCACGTTTCCCTGCGTCCCATAACCTGTTCGAGACGATTATTGTGGAAGTAAAAACCAAAGGATTGTTGTCTGATGAATTCAGACTATTTATTCAACACCACCCCTAAGCAGAGTATTTATACTCGATATAATTCACATCTCAGAAGGTTATGATCATAATGACTGTGCGTCATCATAATTGAAAATTAAAGTGACAACGAAATAAAACCCAGACCTCTTGGACTAAACAAATGATGATCATAATAACTGTGCGTCATCATAATTTTCAAGTAAATATTCCAGCAGGTCTTTTAAAGACTAAGACCATGTTTACCGGTCACTCTATCAGAATTTTTTTGATTTTTTCAGATAGAAAAATCTAAAATAAAATTGATCGCATTATTGGTTAATCTATTTGAATTCTATCTTTTCAATTTTTCTGATAGGTGTCACAACGAATCTATTTTTATAAAAATAGATTCAATTTTAGTTCTATCAGAAAACGGTCAGAAACATTGTGTATCCGTGTCCAACCAATAACACTGGCCATTATGCTACTGTGTACAAGTGCCCCTTGCAAACTTGGAAAGCACGAACCTCTGCTCTCTTACTTCACCTAACCCCTGCGAAAATAAACATCAACGTCGTACCATTCCATTGTATTCACCTAGTTTTTCAACTTTTCAGCTTCTCAGTGGGTAGGGATGTTGCATGGCCACAGGGTGAGACAGCTGACTTGGCGCGAGCATGTGTGGCAACAAGTCAAGATCCAATTCTGGGTATGAATCAAACATCTCAACACTTCAGTAAAGAAATGTTCACAAAGTTCTGTGAGCTTCCTCCTGCCTCCGCTTCATCCAAACAATACAAACGGAGAACGATGAAACCAGCTAGAGAAAATATGGACGCCGTCGTAGAGGATTGTCAAAAGTTCGGAAATATTTTACGCTTCATACGAGCATGTAACCCAACTGGCGGAATGACTGAGTACCAAATATTATCGATGGCTATCGCAAAACACCTGGGCAAACTCGATACAATGTCTTATGATGCAAAATACTTCCCTCATGACCTGGGGTCCAATCATTTGACTTATAAGGTACTTCTCCGACTTCCAAAGTTTAAAGATGGCACTAATTTAAGTCCTCCGTTGTCACAATATCATTCTGAGCAAATTATTTAATCTCCATCTTCACAACAACAATCCCAAGATTCAATTCAAGCGCCATCTGAAGCCCTTCATGTTCTCCCTTCCAATACTCCTGCTAATACTTTCCAGCCACCGTCTCGGCCTCCCACTCCGAAATCAACCATTGCAAGTTCCTCCCAATCTGTAAATCCACCATCTTCATCTGGCATTAATTCGGACGATGAGCATCCAAGAGGGGGACACATGGGTAGGAAAAGGGCAAAACTAGACCTTCTGAAATCGAAAAAAACTGAAATTGCTCTAAAAAAATTCGTCAAGCATAGCGGAATAATTAAAAATACGGGCTCATCTTCTTGCTGAAAAAAATGGCAAGCATTTTCATTGGAAGAATTCATCACGGAAGAAGAATAAACATGAAATATCTGATTTCTCCATTTTACAAGAGGTGCACATCTGAATCGTGTACGTGAACAGTTCAAAGAGACATTTGATACAGAATCAGGAAATGGTAGTCAAGCTGCTGTGGATCTAGAATAGAAATTTCAATAGATTCCTTTGTCCCAGTGATCCCAGACATGTTGAATCAAATCATAATTTAATGAGTATGTGCTACTTCATCGGTGATATCTTTCTCCCTTTGATCCACTTTTAACGTCCATGCTGCCCCTGAAGCCGACGGTCCCAATTCTTCATTAAAATTATTTCGTGATCCCCATTTGAATTCCTTTTCACTCCAATCTTCGTCAAGAAACATGCCATTTTTAATTGCCCTTTCCGCTTTTTTAAAAACATTTCTGTCTTAGCCGTCGAGTCTGGCTTCTACAATCATACTATGTAAAATTATTGCTGTTTCCATCGTCTTTCTCATGATATCTTTATCCCAGAAAATGCATGGTTTTGAAAGTATGTGCCAACGAGACAAAAGAACGCCAAAGGCTCGTTCGACATGTTTTCTCAACCCCTCTTGGTCAGACTAAAAATGTTTATCTTTCTTTTTAAAAGCATCGCTAATTGTATCTATAATAATTTGCCCACTTTGGGTAAATACCATCTACAAGATAGTAGCATAAATTTCTTGTTCTACCATTTACTTCGTAAGAAAAATTGGGTAGCATTGTTCTAGTTAATAGACTTTTAATTAATTTAGAATAATCTAAAATATCAATGTCTTTCATAGATCCAGGGCTGCCATGATGACAACCCCAAATCCAAAGCTCGCCATCTGATATTTCTTCAAGTACTACGGTTGGTTTCTTTTCCTTTCCTTTGAATTGTCCAGCCCAGGCTATGGGAAAATTCTCCCATTTCCAATGTTGACAATCCCAAGATCCCACACAACCTGGAAAGCCTCGAGCATTAGTAATTGACATTATCCGTCGTAGATCATCATCATTGGGAAGGCGAAGTAATTCGTTACGAAATGCTTTGTTTATTTCATCTAAAAATGAAAGGAATGTTTTCCTAACTAATGAAAGAGATATTTCACATAGCTCATCCACCTGATCAAAAGAGCTTCCATATGCCATGATGCGAACAGAAGAAATAATTCGAATTCGTGGATGTATTCCAAATTTACCGGTTGCATCTCGTTTTTGCACGAACTCCCCATTTCCGAACAAACCGTTTCCAATTCTGTGGAACATAGAACGAGGCATGCGGAATCGTTTCTCAATATCCCTCTCGTAATACACACTTTCGTTTGCAAAGTAAAAGCAATCAAAACGTATCCGGGCATTTTCATATCACGGCGTTTGTTGGGAGTTCGCTGCTTTCGCTCTGAATTCAAAACGTCGTAGTCACCGTTGAATGGAAAGAACCCATAAAGTTGACCATCTGTCACCATCATTGCTATTTGATCGTCTAGCTCGTCACCAACGTCGCTGTTGCTGCTATTAGATGTTGCCTGCAATTCGTTGGACTTTTCCAATGAGAACTAAAGCTTTGGGCTCTTGGAAACGAAATATAACAGAACACGATAATGTTTCCAATTTCATAATAGAAGTAGAAAAAGAAAAGAAATAGAAAAAATTACGTTCCTTCATGAGCAAATGAATGTAGGCCTCGTTTCATAACATTTGTAATGTTTTTGAGGAAAAATTCTGATAGAATCAACCAGTAAACATGCTCTAAGACAAATAAGAAATGAAATGATTAAATATTTCATGTAAGCAGTAGAAAGATAGTAGTTGACCATAAAGGAAGCATACGTTTTAGGAACTTAACGTATGGTTAAGTGGCTTATTATGCCACATCATCTCCAATAATCCGTGATCAGACCCCCTAGGCGCTACCAGTTGGAAGTAGATGAATTTAGTCTGCATGGTTGGACTTGTACCATCGCCCGGGTTTTGTCTAACTACACAGTGCTATGGGCACGTGTGTTTGAACATTTCGAATGTACTCCTAAAATTACCGCTAAAAATGCGAACGAGTTATTCATTATTGGTACATATACGTCCGCTGGGAAGCCTGATTCTGCTCAATGGACAGAGGTAACAAAATTAGATGATAGAGGTGCGATCAAATGGCAGAAAAGTGTCAAACTTGCTCCGGACGCTGATTTGATAAGAGTGACTGAAAATATTGTTCTCGTGAACGATGGGAAGGAGTTAGTTATTGCATCGTCTCCACTGTCATTGGTTATATTTTTTCTTCGAGCGGCAAACTTCGCGGAATGGTTTCTGAGATTGAATATTCCCCTAGTTCTGGATTGTACGGAGAGTAAGAGTCTTTCTCCTCATCTAGGGATGACGCTTGTATAGCGACGTAGAAATATTCATCTGTATTCAATGAAGCGAAGAAAGAATTGGATTTCCTCCGCTACAGACTATTCATTCACTGCGTCTGAAGGAATATGGTTTTTAAGGATGTCGATGACCTATATGGTCTGAGTCGACTTCACCAATAAGCGGCTTTTTATAACAAATTATGGACCCACTAATGCAATAGTAAATACCGGTTTTGGTATAAAGGCTAAAGTTAATATTTCCAGCACCTTAATGGTGTAATCAATTGGGAAAATTAATATGACTAAAAATTAATTAAAATGGCGATGATATAAACTTTTGACGGATAAATGTAAACAATGATGACAATGACGTGTACAATAAGTACGCGTCATCAAAATGCATAATATTCAACACGCTCCCTCGTCAATTGTTTAGATCACTCTTGCGGTTCATTCCAAGATATGCAAGACGCATTTCATGTTGATCTCCCGTGGGAACCTTAGTTAACGAGTCGGCTCAGTTTTCCAGAGATGGTACATACAGTACTTGAATCAACTTCTTTGTCACTGAATCTCGGACATATTTTTTTTTACCGTATTTTATACCAATATGTTTGACTTTTCTGATTCTTTGCACTTCTTCTGTCCAGCTAATCGCCCCCAAGTTGTCTTGATAGAGAACTGTCGGATGTTTCTGTACACAGCCGATATCGGATAAAGTGTCACGAATTCAACGGACATCTAGGACGCATGTGGATAGCGCCGAGAATTTGGTCTTAGACGTAGATGTCGCCGTAGCGGTTTGTAACCTCGATGTCTAAATGACTGGAGTGGTTTTGATATACAATACATATCCAGACCGACAGCGACAGTGCGATTCATTTCGGGGCCAATCCGCATCATTGTATGCAACTAACTTGACTTTAGATTCTTCGTTCGGAATAATTATTCCGTAGTCGGTAGTGCACTTGAGGTATCGTAAAAAGTACTTTAGGGCCTTCCAATGTTTGGGAGCCTCATCGGATTGATACTTTCCAAGTAGAGAGACTGCTGTAGAATGGTCGGAACGAGTCCAGGTTTCAAGATACAGTAGTGAACCCAATATATTCCGGAACGGTACACCTTCCATTTTAGACTTCTCCGAATCGGTAGTAGGCACCCTTTTCTAATACAAACAAAGCGCAAGAGGTAGTGCAGTACGGGATGGTTTGGAAGACAACATATTCGCCGCTTGTATAATCTGTTCGGCATACGCCTTCTGCGAAAGAAAAAGACCATTCGGATTCCGATGGAACTTGATTCCCAAGAAATATCCACACGTGCCCGAGGTCAGTTACAGTAAACATCTGTTGTAACGTTTTCTTAACGTCCGAAACAGCCTTTTCTGAGCCAAATAGAAGTAAGTCATCCACATATACAACAATATAAGCCTGATAGGAGGTAGATGTAGATATTAACAAGCAGTCGCTTGACAGCGAACGAATAAATCCCATGTCACTGACCTTGATTTTGAAGTGTTCATACCACAGTTTGGGTGCTTGGAAGAGTCCATACAGTGATTTTATCAACTGTACAATTTTTCCGTTAGCAGTGTAGATTCCAACAATAGGTGGAAGACGTATCCAGATCTTTTCCGAGTCCGGTAGAGAGGCGTATATCAATGCACCCTTCATATCCAAGTGATCGGTAGCCAAATTCTTGGATACAGACACGGTCAGTAAAGTACGAATAACTTGGATGCATTCAACCGGGGCATAGAGCTCTGTATAGTCAACTGCATCGGACTGGACGTTACCACGGGCAACTAGACGGACCTTGTATCGTACAGGTGAACCTTCGGCGTTCCTTTTCAAATTGAGGATGACTCCGGACGGTAGTACAGTAGCATTCTTGGGTATGGCAGCTGCCGAAACCCAAGTTTTGTTACAGTGAAGAGTATCAAACTCCTCCTTTATAGCATACATCCATTTAATCCAATCGGTGGTCTTCAATGTGTTTCCCAGCGTTGGCTCATCATCGATCTGAACCTTATCGGTGAAGGAAAAGTGCGAGTAGGATTTATCCTTCCGAGGTCGGAGGTTGCATCGGTTAGTAGTATGTACAGTAGTTGGATCGGTGTTGACTTTGGTACCTTCAGCACTATTGTTGTCTGAATCATAAATTGACTCAGTATCCTCTTCGGAGGAATCGCCATCCTATTCTCCATGCGTGCTCGGTTGAATTGGCATGTAAGTTAGGTCATCTTCCGAAAGCCAAAGTGTAGGACCCGGTGGCTCCGGTCACTGTCTTCACCAGAATTATCGGGACTGTATTTTTCTTTAAATTCGGCATCTTCAATAACATCGGATATACCTGGGAAAACGGTCTCGTCCGCTTGAAC
>JAULBU010074482.1:0-10182 GCA_032358235.1 Odonthalia washingtoniensis | reverse complement strand
AAAGAATGCACCTTTTATTAAAATAGATATTCTGGGAAGGAATGGACAGATAGTATGTTTTAATGAATATATGCATCATAATACATCATAATATCACCATAATCATGATGTTATGGTGGCATGGTGATGGAGGCAGTGTACGAGTTGAGCCTTATTTGCGCACGCATGTTGAGTAAAACTGAGGAATTATTTTAGAGATAGCCGAATTTTGAAAATATCAAGAACCAGACTGAACTAAATATTTGCAACAGTTTCATGTTTCAATTAGGATGAAAGAACGAACACAAATCTTTACTTTTCACAATGATTTACTTTTCACATTTACAACAGCTCTTAGAGAAATTTTCATCGATAATATGTTCTGTTTCCGTGATAGTTAATAATAATATTCCACAGAGGAAAGTTAATCACGTGATATAACAATTGAACCTGGGTTATATTTATATGAACTAATTTTCGGATTGTATTTTTTCCATATTTTTTGTCGTCTTTTTTTGGATAATTATTTCAAGAACAAACATCGAAAATTTTATTGAAAGTAGTACATTTTTAAAATCTGAACAGAATTCGGCCCTGTCGTTACAATCAGACATGGTAAGAATTAGCCTCCTGGTGCCTTTTTCGATAATTAAAGCTCGAAATAACAAAGAATGTTTGTGCCATTTTCACAAAATTTCATTACCTGTTCTTAACCCACCACTTTCTCAATTTCTCACATTCTCCCATCACAATTTCTTCCTCAGTTTCAACCATCACAAATAAAATTGGAACGATCAGCGCGGAGGAAAGATAGTTTATTCATCAACGATATCCAACGGCAATCTCCACATGTCGCTTCCCATCGCAACAAATTATATGCGCCAAAATGTTTGCCAAGGTACGTATAAATCTCAACTTTTCATTGACGCCGACATTTCACTATTGCTGCTATAAGAATTTTTGACTTTTTGCAGTAATGACTTCTTCTGAATTCGGTTACCAGGGAACTTTCCTTCTTTGAATACCCCCAGTACAGGTTTGTACTCTTTCCAATTTTATACTCATATTACAATTTCATATCCTTTTCATATAAAATATACTAACATCTTTTTTATTATTGATATTTATTTATGTATTTCCATATGTCAGTAGATCAACATGACACGTCTATTCACACTAAGACCATGGATCTAATTATGGGATTTTTCGATATATTATATATATTTAAATTTTGGTGCTTGTATTTGTTTGTAATAATTTCCTTCTTGATTGAGGCGTTGTTTGGATGTTGTTCTTAGTTATTATTATTCCTCTCTTTTTACAGTATTTTTGGGTCCTTTCACTTTTTTTAATTATCTTAATCATTAATAATAGCCTCTATATCATGTTTTCTATATTCCCACTTTTTCTTATTGCTCAATTTTTGTTTTTATGATTTTTCAATATTACAGAGTATGATATCTTTATAAAAATAAATATAACATGTATACCGTAATTTTTATACATGTATTTCAATGTATATTGCACCTATTCTATATATCAATCCCATATTAAATCATTCCTACATATAACTGATGTATACCACATAAAACGCAGCCAGCGTCCACTGTCTCATTCGTGAAATGAATCTTTTCTGGATGTACTATTGGCGATTACACCCATACAATGGATGAATATATGTAGTGTACATACATTTTTACATTCAACATATGACTGTGACAATCAATGTGAGATACATTCTAAACAACATTTTTCGCAGTAGTTCTTGAAGTATTCATTCATCGTCTCATACACAATGTTTTGTTACGACCCTGGATTACATACACAAAAATTTACTGTGTTTGAAAGAAAATTTTATGGAGACATTGATGTAATTTTTCAAACAATGAATGTCGGCCTGGACGATTTCTTCCATTTATTCTCCGTCGTCCGTAAGAAAATTTCTATGCCTCATAAATTAAAACCTACAGTATATGTACGCAAAATTTAATTCCCCATACATTTTATCTTCAATTTGTGTAGATTTTCCCTTTGGTTACCATCCGTAACCATGCAAAAACTGTAGTTTTTTGTATGCAACTTACACGGAACCCCCAAAATTTGAATGGACTAGTACATGTTACATCCACCAAAAAACTACGCCTTTTGAATGTAGGAATTCAGTTCCAGAAACACAGACGAGACTCCCCCAAAGAAACAGAACAAGAACTCAGTAAACATTCGAAAAAACTACTACATGACCCCAAAATTTCAATGAATACTATCAACATAATTCGTGTACAGAATAATGCTTCATCTCAATCAGTTTTTTTTCCGAAGGATGTTGTTTACATATTGAGGTGCAACAATCGGTTACTAGTATATATCACGCCCATGCGTACCCTCCCATGTCCAAAATTGGAAAATTCTTTCTGCGAAATTCACATGTCTATAAATAAGGACATTGTATTGCTCCTAGTATTGGTCTCATGAAAGTACGAATTCCTACACTTTACAACAGTTTTATACCCATCACTATGGACGTTGTTAAATTTAACGTAGATATGATCATTCACCTGGACCTATTTGATAAGTAGAGATTGATTGTCGAGAACGACGAAACCCAACTAGTTGGAAAAATAGTTCATTGTAAATTGCCTCTCATTCGAAAATATGGGCATTTTATTTGACATGGAATTTTTCGTCTATAATATTTTCAAAGCTGGAACTTGCTAAATTGCATAAACCTTTTTAGCATCCGACTCATTCGAAATTGTTCGAGAATATTTTTATATTACATGTCAATCATGCTACTGCAGAAACTAGGAAAATATTAGATTACATCGTTCTACTATTCGACAAACATGAAAACTGTCATATTTTTCATTGTTCAAGTAATAAATCTAAACGAGTTGTTCGCAGAGTTTTAACTGCTGAAATATTCACATTATCGGCTACATTTGACTATGGATACAATCTCCGTCTCGACTTATAACAAATTTACAATCGTCATATACCTCTTTAGGTTTTTCTGATTCAAAATCTTTATTTGATGCCATAACCAAGTCCAGCTACTTCAAAGAATTGTCCTCATGATAGATTTTACATATTTACGTAATGGTTTTGAAGAAGAAGAGATAACAAATATAGGTTCTATTCGTGCTACATACAATCCTGTTGATGCATTGACCAAGTTGGCCAGTTTCACATCCCTCACCATGATATTCAAATAAAATGAGAGATATTTTTCAATTGGAAAATGTCTTTACCTTTCTCCTGACTTCCGCGACCCTAAGATCGGGAAATGTGCGTCTGAATTCACATTTATCTGGCGACTGAATTGTAGGCTACAGTCTATCTTAATGAAATTCATGTACTGTGCACTATGTAGTTGATACGTTTCGGTATTTACAGTATTACTACTTACAGTAGTATCGTTATTGGTTATTTTAACAGTTGTGCAGTTGTACACCTTTACATTCCAGGTCGTTAACTACATTTGTGCACTTTATCTTTAAGCTCTTTAATTACATTCTGTGCCATATTAAGGGCTAATTTTGTTTATTAGAGGAGTTTTCTGAGCGACTTGACTTTACTACTCTGGTGTCATTATCATACAATTCATCGCGAAGTGGCTTTTGACTTCCTGACCTCAACCCTCCTTTAGTGATTAACTATTACAAATCAATAAACGCACTCAGAGTACAAGAATAGATGATGGGAACCTGGAACGTATACATGCACATCTTCAAGAGAAAACAACAAGACAAAGTAGTCAACTTTAATTCTTTCACGATTTTTCCAATTTTATGGCTGCTCCGTTTTTTAATCCAAAGCATTAATTTCGAAACGGAAAACAAGATTCCTTTAATTTTCGATATCACCACATTCCGGTCCTCAATTCTGCTCGGACGGTGAAGACACAAGTGTGGACGACGAATTTTACCATAGTATACCGAGCTACAACATTTCCAGTGTCGGATGATTAATTAATGCGCATGAATGCGCCTTCGAACCCCCTTGTGAATTGTTTCCATTTTCCCGACGCGATACTTCTCCATCTCTTTCCTTCGGTCACTGTGCCGATTATTTGCTCGTCAATTCTTGGTCACCGAGTTATCAAACATTTTCTTTCATTCACCCTCACTCTTCACGCTTCGATGAGTTTTAATACACAGAATTATGGAATAATTCCCGTGACTTTAGTACTGTGGTCGCAGTAGGTAACATGGGGGGACTGTAGTGTACATTAGGTACACCATGCACAAGTGGTAACACCTTGCTTAACACGCGTCTACGCGGCACAGACATCCTACCGACCGACAACTTGCTGGTAATTTCATAGAAGAGGAATTACAGTGGTGAATCGAGACACAATTGGTCCTTGGAAGGCAGCTCCACTGATCATACACACCGAAAAGGCTTCAATGTAAATTTAATGACGACACTTCTCACGGTAGTTTCTCTGTTTCTTATGTGTCACAATACTTTTCAACAATCAAAACTGTGCAACTTAACTATTTGGTAGATATAAGTAATCATCTACGAATCTCAACTACTGTAGAGAGAGGTAATAAGAATAATCATTAAACAAAAATGAGAGCAAAATAATACGACATCAAAGTTCATAGTACACATGCTCTATTGGCCATATAGAGGGATGTACTACTGAAAACTTTTAACAACACCAATAAGTTGATGATTGCATTTACTGTTCTCGATAAAACGTTATACAATGATACTGATATCTATCATGTAGCCAATAGTACCTTCTGTCGAAACGAGCCTAGCAATGCAAATAAGCATGACTTTAATTATGCAATCGAAAGAAGAAAAGGTAAAATAAAATATATGAAAGTGTCGAAAGTGTCTGATTCACGGTCATAATGAAGTTCCAAATAAATTTCTGATGGTACTGTTACGGATAAGTAACGTTACGGGTCAATAAATACAAAGGTCTAGTCGTGGATTTTATCAACTTCATTATTCGTTGATGCATTAAGGTATCTACAGCTTGAATATTAATTGCTACTGATTACGGTGGTTACCCTACCAGTGTGGCCGTGCGGATCAGATTTCTCCTCTCCTGTTGAATATTCTCTCGATTACGTTGGCTAAAATCTGGAGGATTGATGGATAATTGTCAAATGTCTGTCTATTTATACTTTTTTCTCTACCTGTGCATGTGGCACAACTATTGGCAAGGTTCACTCGAATTGAGATCAGAGTACATAGCAGTGTATGGTAAGGTCTTAATCTTACTAACACTCACTGAAAATGTTACAGTAGTACAGTAGATATGTGAAAACACGCCCGTGTAGTCATAAGGTTCTCATTCGTTAAGTGAATGATAATCTTTTCCACGCAATCGTATACCAAGGTCCTGTAGTTTATTACAGTACTAGGTATCAGTGTATTATTGTTGTTTTCCTTACTACGGTATAACCAATCTTGGATTTCTTTGTCCTTCTTTCCTTACTATTACCATTATGATTGCTCTTGTTATCGTTCTTACTTCGTTATATGTAATTTTCGTTATCTATCACCTGCGCGCATATAGTCCTCGAAATTACCATACTTTATCTGCACACATGCGCAGCTCAGATTTACGGTCATGAATTTTCTTTCACGATCCTTCAAGCCTGGTGGAATCATGTAGGGCCTTATGCCTTTTTGAGCTCCTCAGAGTCTTCGTTAATTATCTCATGAATTTCCTGTTTGCCTCAGTGACATCATCTTATGTAATATACACCCATCATTTCTAAACGATGTGGCACATGATGTGCCCTGTCTTTAATAATTAATTCTCTTATGTATTCTTGTACGCCTTGACGGCTTCATCGTCTACCATATGCACGCATGTGAACTTCATCCTCTCCATCGGTAATTACCCTCCTCACGGTTCATATCTACTAAACGTTCATCGTCACACATAGTTCCTCATCCTCTCTATCGTTCATCGTCACTGGTCTTTCTGCTTCCTCAGCTCTCTTCTCCTGTTCGTTTCATATGGATCTGTCGGTGTCTATGATCGATTCCAATTAGTTGAATCAGCACCTTCTAATTATATGTTTTATATACAATACCTTAATTCCTTTCTTACTTTATCTTCTATATCCACTTTTTCGGATCGAGTACTGGCTTGCCTATATTTCATGGGATCGGATCCTGTTATATTCAGAAATGTCCAGCATGAATTTCCATCATTCATCCGACAAATTCTTTATCCACATTTTTCCATCAGCTTCTCAGTCATATTTTCAGTTTCCCATACAAGAAATTCATATGCCTCAATCACAACTGTTCACCTATATTACACCTAGATACGAATACAATCCATTTCAATGCAGCCGAAACATCATATGTGTACTTTACCATACACATGAATCAACGTTCAACACGTTCTATAGTTCTTCCTGTGTACATACTCCATGGTAAACCAGAGAAAACCTGTATGTTCCAATTGACTGATGCACTAGAAAATTCAAGAAAAGTCTGAGAAAAAGTCTTTACCAAGTTTTCCGCTCCATCCTATATCTATATAAATTCATACTTTCCCGGAGAATAAATGACCTGGTTAGGTGCTCACGCAAAAACAAATTTGTCATTCGGTTCAAAGTACAGAACCTTCAACAGAAAAGGAGGATAGTTATTTACATAAAAATTCCGTCAAGGTTCAACAAGGTCACCGCCCTTACTGGCCTTTTAGCTGTATATAGGCCTGTTTGAAAATATAGTTCCTCGTGATTCGAAGTATTTATTTGATATTAGATCGGTGCATACCGATATGAAGGAATTGTCAGATACTTCCGAATAATGTAGAGTGTAATCCGTTGGGATTCAAAATACATTTCTACAAGGAATCATTGTCGTCCTTTCCAGGTTGTTCAGATGCAAAATATTTCCAAAATGAAGCCAAAAAACTTGTAGGACACACTAATCACCTCAATAAGGGAAAAGTTTTGTAATCCTCCCTGTTCCATAAGAAGCCTCAGCCAAATTTAGGGGAGACTGTTAAAAAAAATTATAGTCAAGCTTATAGATTAAGACAATTATGTTTGAGCACAGGCTTGCAGTCACCTGCTTTGACAAAAATTATATGCAAGGAAATTTGACGATCTGAAGTTCATGATGGATTGTAAGACATATGATGAAAACTTTTCAGGTTATGAAAAAATCATTGGCTTGCAATGTGAAAAAGAGGGCTGGTAAGTGAATTCGGATATGATGAGAAATAGAAAAATTGCGTTTCAAGTACGTGTGTTTCCGTATCATCCGCCTTTAGCCAAAAACTTCAATTGTAAACATATGGCCAACAGTTCTGAGTTCGATACCAAACATTAAAACAAGGCAAAAGAACATGCACAGTGAGAGCAGTCCAATATGCCCCTGGAAACGTACAGGATTGCACTCACAGTTATGCATGTGTCAATTTGCTCACGCGTGATATAAGTGCAAATTTCACCAATACGATCCTGAACTACATGACTGATGTCTTGCAGGATACCATTTACTTTCTTGACCGACACGATATTCCACCGACAATCCAGATACTCCATCAGGTCCTTCATCTGAATAGTACTGTTCTTCAGGAAAGCATGTCTTAATTCGAAATGCCAATATCGGTTTCGATATTTAATTCCGTGTTATATAGACTTGTGATTCATTTTTTATATCCGATAACTGTTGTATTGAATAATGTTTTTTTGTTTTTAATGGTCTTTAAAACATTGATGTTGGTTTACATGCTTTATGGTAATCGTTTGTTGTGAATTTTGAGAACTTGCACTAATAACTAGCGCATACTTTCAATCGTTATGGGCAATAATCCGTTCAGTCTGACCTGCGCATACCTGCAATTTGGCAAGCTCTTTAGCCTTTGTCTTATAGAAAGTAACTTTTTCATACTGGAAGGTTACTATATTTATATTTTCACGTTTCACAGTTCCTGCTTTCTGTAGCTGTTGAAATGGAGAGATTCACTTTTCATGGACGAATAATGTTCTTGATATCTACACGTGTAACTTTTTCCATAACGAATTCTGTCAAGCTATACAAGTCATAGAAAATATTTATTAGGAAGATGGCATTAACAAAATAAGAACCACAATTTTCTTCCCAATAACTACTAGTTGAAATGGTAAGAGATGGATGTAGTCTACGTAATGTAGTACATTACTCAGACTCCATTCACCTCCAGCCATTTTCATCTCATTCATAGGCTATGCCAAATCAAAACTATGCCACAAATATTTCATTTTTCCTCTCCTTCACCAACAACAATTTCCTTCCATACAACAATAGGACATTGTGACATCCGTTCCGGTAGTAATAATCAAGCTGATTCAGGTTCTTTCAGTGCGCCTATTATATACTGTTACTTTTATGAAAAGTTCGTAACAAAAACAGGTCTAGAACATTATTTCTCATCCACCTTTGCAATAATTCTTTTTAAAATATTTGAAAACATTCCATATTTCCCATACAGTACAACACCGAAACTGTTCGTATCATCACAAAAAAAGAAAATTTCCATGTTCAGGGTTGCTTGAAAAATATAACCACTTAAATCATGGACCTTCACCCCTTTAAGTCAATTATAAGACGTAATAAAATCGAATCGGAACAATTACTAATTGTTTTGCTTTCCCTAAATCATAACCAAACTGCACTACTGTCAATAGTCAACACATCTATTTTATCAAGACACATTTCCAAAAATGAAATTTCCACACATGCTAGACGTGTTGAGAAGACACGAATTTCGGTTCCAGTAATCTGGCGTATTTTTGGATTTTCTCTGATTTTTGTCTTGATAATACTTCCAGTATGAGGTGAATGGACTGCCAGCTCTCGCTCCTCCTAACTTATACATGGTCGCCTATGCACGAAGATTTAGGAAGTTTAATTAACATATAGTCATCCTCGAACTCTGCAAGGTGTACTGCTCTTATCGATACATGAGTCATGAAACTCTTCCATTTTTTAAGGTCAGTTTGCGCGAAAGGCAGGTAGTCTTTCACTATCTTTTTTAGCAACTATGGTTTTAACACACTTACGATGTGGCGATAAGAAATTTTTTGGTTTTCTTTTGTCAGGCAATTGAAATCTTTCTTTCTTAGCAGAGTGATAAAGTCCGAAAATAAATTGAGGGTGCGTTTGTCTGCATCTCTCTCTGCTGTTTCCAGTCGTAGATTTCTTTCTACAGCTTATATACTGAGTTGATGATCCACGTGGTTCTCTTCGCCTCTCGGTGCTTGTCTAACGATCTCTGCAAGATCTGATATGTTATTTGCTCTACATCGTTTTTTGCCTAATTGGCCCAATTCCAATAAATCATCTAGTATTTCCTGTTCTGCTGAGAACCTTAAAAATACTGGTCAAGAGATTTTACCTTCTTGCTGGTCTCTTTTTTTTAAAGTTTTTTCACAAGCCTTGCCCTTAGTTTCGAAGTCCAAATACTCTCGGTACTCAGAGATATGAATTCATAGTGGATCATAGGCGTCATCAAAGTCATGGTCTTCGCCGCTATTCCAATTCTCGAATCTTTCAGTTTTCGCCCTTCCATACACGTATCTCGTCACTACGTTACGTCATTCTATTGGTAATCGAGCTATTATTTGAATTCAGATTGCTTTTAGTGAGCCGGAACTTTCCAGTTCGCATAAGAAAAAGTGATGTCAACTTCGTCTGGAGATATTGTTTCTGCCATTTGAGAGGAGGACTTTGTACGTGAAGCCCTTCTCCATCTATAGTGAAAACCTGCTGAATCCTCAATTAGTTCCCCTGAAAAACGCTAATCGCATTTTGGATGATGCTCTGGATTTTTATCGTCTTTTGGGCTGGCCTTTTTCTCTCTGTTTTCATACTAGGTTCATGTTTCTTTCATGTCTTGGATTCACATGTATGTTCTTGTTTTCTGAACTATGAATAAAATTTTTCTTCTTCACTTGAACACGTGTCCGATTTCTGTAACTGACAGTGAGATATTTGAACAGTCATGAATACAATGTCTATTTGTCACTCGGACACGCGTGGCCAGTTACTGTATCATATTTCTTGGCGTCGGCCCCTGCCATTTATAAAATGCTTTTGTTCTTATGTCTGTACTCTGTTGTACACGTGTCTTGTCTCCTGCATTTTTCCACGCCAAAGTGGCACCAAAATATTTTACAGGCGTACCATATACAATATTCAACCCTCATGTAACAGACAAATCTATGC
>JAULBU010074471.1:0-10182 GCA_032358235.1 Odonthalia washingtoniensis | reverse complement strand
CAATGTCCACTTGTTCTTCATCCGGGGTATATCCAATGGAATCAGGCAATACAGCAGGACCAATCTTGTTTCTGAACGGATTCAACATTTATTCATAGTCATTACGTCGTTCAACGTAAGGTTCAACAGAACTGCCCCATTCCTGTAATTAAATATCTGGAAGGTCCGCAGTATCCCATCGTCACATGTATCAAACACTGTTTTTATTCGATTTCATTTTTTTCCCTTCGCGACAGAAATTTTCACCTTCCTTCGTTCCGTTGCACGAAATTCCTTCAAATTGAATCGAGATAGTATAGACCTATGGCCAAGTGCATCAATTAATATGTCTGCTCCATCTGTTCTCCTGCCACTACGAAATTCAGATATTAACTGTCTCAAAAGCCCCTCTAAAGTACCAACTTTTGATATCTCTTCAACAAAGTCATCCTCCATCTCTTCTGTCAGATATATGTTTACGCTTTCACTACATGAAAGTTCAACTCTAATTAATGAACATATGATATTTTTGTCGCTGTTGATGGAAGGGACATATATGTTGTTTCCATTGCAGAGAAATGTCACTGATGTTTGTATAATAATGGAAACGTCTGACCGTTTTATGCCAATATCCATTACAATTTATGCTCTGTTCGTCCAGCTTCTGGCATTTAGGTCATTATATAGGTCCAATTCAAACGTTCCCTTGATTCACCACTTTTGCATTATCAGGTCTACTGCCAGTCCAATCTCCAAATGTTTCGTTGCAATGTGCCTTATAATCCTCTTCACATACTTCCCACGACTCTTGTTGTTATCTCCCATCTTTTGAGAAGTTCTTCATTCAGAAATTCTGAACTCCGCACCATTCCTTTTATTCCAAGACTCTTACAATCAAGTTTCATAACTCCCTATTGCAAAACCTTGATTGGAACCTGTTTACTCATCACCTCCCGTGCTTTCTCATTGACCAAAACCTTCTACTCATCCATCAACATAGAAGGACTTGTGTTCTTCGCAGTTAGTTTTCGAACATCTTCTTCCAGCCAACGGAAATCTTCTAAATTTAATTCTTCTTGTACTGGAGGAAATGTTGCCGATGCAACACCCACATCTCTATCGTTTCTACCATTTTCGCTAGTATTTACAATCACATCACCATCCGTTCTGGAATCCATATCATCCGTGTTAAGATTGTTGACTTCATCAATACCACTCATACATGAATATTCGTTTGTACCTGTTCCGCTCATTCCAACATTCTACCCTCTTCTGTTTCCACGAACTCCAAGAATCCTTTAACTACCTCTACCTCAACCAACACCGCGGCTTTCCACAGCCATGTTAGAACTAGGCCCACCGATTCCATCTACCACATCGTCACTTCCGCAACTACCCACTCTCGCCACTTTCGATGGGGATTCCGCATTTCTCATTGTTGACCCCAACAATCTTTCCAAACGTTTCCTGGCACCGCTGCGATTTCCCATAACTCATTTCAGAACATCAAATGAATAGCAATAACTTGAAGATTAACTTTTATTCCTGGTACAATATTTTCTTCAACTTTCGATAGTGGAACAAGTTGTGACATAAGTTTGAAACCACATGCAACGACTATGATAATAGATGTGTACACATTTCAGTCAGAACTTCACTACACTATGGCTCTGGAAGACACTGTATGAAATTTACACTCCATGTGAAATTCGATGTTTTGCTTCAAAAAAATCAATTAATTGATTTTCCGCAACATCGCAATCACCATATGGAGTTTAAATGTCATCATTTCTGTACCTTACTTCCTTTCATTCTAGATACACCCTGTGAAACACATGCTGTGTATGATATAGATAGGACGTAAAAATTTATCAAATATAAGACTTTTTAAATAGCTTTCTCTAATAAATTCAACTACTTACCAGATTACCGCCTACTTAACTTACCGTGCCGTGTTTATGTAGATGGTCATTGACCGTTTGCGTAATCAGCATGTGCTCACTAGCATGGCGGAAACGACTTCACACCCATGTTTTTACATCATCTATAACATCATGCTTAAAATGTGAGCCACAAGTAGTGACTTCTCAACTTGTCCCTTCTTCAATACAAGTCATAGTAAAAATATTTGCAGATAAGCTACAATTTTCGAAACTGAACGCTCTTAACAAAACATGCAGTACAAATTGTAATATCGGAAACAAAAACTAGTAAATTGACTGTAGTAGTGATCATTTCACAAAGAACTTGAACGTTATTGACTTTATAAAACATACTACTTCTTGAATATCAGGATACACTGAAAAATAAAAAGAAGGCAGGGAGAATATAAACATTAGTTGAATATTTGTTCAATTTCAACACCACCACTTTCATACATTTCATTTAACAATTTACTTCCTCTCCCAACAATTCCTCACAATTTCAGACGAAATCTCTTTACAGTATTAAACTGACGGTACTTGCTTTGAGAATAATCTCGCATCAAAGTCAGCGTCGCAGATGATGCTAATAACATCTTCGACCTCCTTCCTTCTAACAAAACATTCTATGATACTTGAAGGTACAGGCAACTACTTGTTATGTGCACCAGGTTTGCCCTTGCCTATTTCATGTCCAATTTCTGTTAATTTCCATACTGATTTGGCTATAGGTCCACTAATACTAGCAGGATTTTGTCATCCATGCTGTTTTCTATCGGAATCGTTTATGAGAATACGAGATGTTTCCGTTGAATTTCCTGTTGAATTATCCGGTCCAAAGCTACAGCTGTGTTCTGTGACGGCAATATCTGGTTAAATAGGTGCATATGCTTGATCTATGAAAAAGTACCACACGACACATTAATTAAATAAACTAATGAAATATTTTTCGAACATTGCTTATATATTTCAGAGCCAGTATCATACATCATGATGTATCCATCTTTTTCATGTCATTCATCTGTATCCCTATTCCTGGTTTTAAAGGCCACATACTTGTGTTGTCTTCTGAGAGATATCGAGTACACCACGCCATTTCGTTGAGAGCAGACATGCGACAGAACGCTTACGTCCACATTAAATTTTTTGGATCCTTTAATTATTTTTAGTTGCTTTATTTTCGGATTGTGCAATCTTATTGTTATTTTCTATTGTATTTTCACTTGATGTTTTATTAAAAAAAATACTGGAAGTTTTAATGGCAATAGTATTTTTTTCGATTTCTCAACATTTTTCAGATCTGCCGTTCCCATAATTCAGTGCGAGAAATGACTGTTGTGTGCCTTTTTCAGTTACCTAAATTACAAATAATCAGCCGTTTATGTGCCGTCTTCATACAATTCCCTTACCTGCTTTCCCGCCATCAACGCACATTTCTATCAACCAATCACATGTATAAGCGATTAACTTGCAACGATGATACAAACACGATGACAGTTCACTCTCTCTAGATATGGAAGAACTACTCGTACATTTAAGTTCATATCGCGATGAACATATTTTATTAGTCAAAATTTTAGAACAGGTAAGTATTCATTAAGAGTTAATCCATTCAAACATTTTTGTATAACTCCATCAATACTTGTGTACCTTCCTTTAGCTTCACTTCTTCTTCTGATTTTCGTTTAAAGGTTACTTCTCTTCTTCAACTACGGCGGTTAATATAAATAGGTATGTTTAAATTCCTCTTCCGTTTATGCTTTCATACTCTAATTCCTATTTCATGATCTTTTCATATTCAATTTACCAACTTTTGTTATATTCTTTCTATTTATTAATGTCATGTTATATGTTTGCGGATCTATATGGTGTATCTTTTCACGGTGAACGGATGGATATGAAACCGAAACATTTTGATGTATATAAATCATATATCATGATAATATAATGTATAATTATTGTATGCGTTTATTGGTCATTACTTATGATGGTTACCTTCTTCTATTACTACATAGTTTCTACATTATTTCACTTTTCTCTGATCCATTCAATGTGTCATAGCTCCATCTCTATCATGATTTTTGTTATTACATGTTTGTTATTGCGCTTTCCTCTTATTTTTATCAAATTGCACGATTTGATATCGCATCATATCACAAATAGCAAAAATATTAATATCGTGTAGAACATAATTAGTATACATATATTTCAATGTATATGGCTCTTATTATATATATCATTCTCATATGCCACCTTACCATTCCTACATATAATAGATATATACATCAGAAATCGCAATAAGCATCAACTTTCACATTCATGAAATGAATATCAAATGGATGAACCATTGATGATGGCATACGGTACATGAACGAATTAATGTAGTGTATATAAACTCAAACATTCAGCACATGAATGAAAAATTCAACGTGAATTATATTACAAACTACATTTTTCGCAGTATTATACGAAATATTCATTCAACCTCTCATACAAAATTTGTACTTACAAGCCAAGATAACATACACAACGATCTTCTGTGTATGGAAGAAATTTTCAATGATACATTCGTGTACTTTTTCAAAGAAGGAAGCTTGGCCTGGAATATTTCTCCCATTTATTCTCCGCCGTCCGTAAGTAAATTTTTATGCCTCATACAATAAAACATACTGTATCTATACGCCACAGTTAATGCCCCATACATGTAATATACGAATTGTGTAGATGTTTCCTTCAGTTACCAACCATAAACATGAAAACACTGAAGTTTTCTGTATTTAACCTGCACGAACCCCCAAAATTCGAATGGCCTAGTAGATACCAGAACTAATCCAAAACCCACGCTTCTTGAATGTAGGTATTCAGTTCCCGAAACAAGGACGAGTAGTATTCGCACAAAACGAAGGGGAAGCGGAATGCGAGTTTCTTCTACAATTGCGCAAATGTTTACATTGACACGATTTAAGTGCAACATATTTCAGCACTTGATAGATGCGAGCTGGAAGAAGATGACGTCCTCTCGTTGACTTCGATTACCTATTAAATAATGAATTGCAAAAAACACCAAAAATATCCCCAACAGTACGTTCTTTACTGATAATTGGGATGAATGGATTGAAGTACGAGGAAAGACAGAACCGTCATAAGAATCTAGCATTCCTTTCCGTTATGGAAAGATAGGTTCAACCGCTACGAAAAAGGATTTGGGTGCATTTTAAACAGAATAAATGCAACGAATGACGTAGAGAAGGAATCCTCTCATCTAAAGACAGCCAAAAAAAGATAAATATTCGACTGAGAGACACCTAGCTACGACAACAATTGGCCGTTCTACAAGACGGACAGGAACTCCAAAAGTATCAGTTATAATTGATGTTAACAGCGATGGAGAAGGTACTGGTGGTAATAGTAAAACATTGACAGAAAGAGAGTCAACTTTGAAACCATCACATAGAACGAACAAAACTGCACCAAAACCAAAAGCCATAATAAAAAAACAACGGGTATTTAAGGCACAAACAGCAATGAAATTAATGACCTCGGAGACCCCGATATCGACCATCGAAATTTCAACGATAAAAATCTAAAAAACGTACCATCAAGATGTAAAATATCTGTTGGTATTGCTATCCAGAGAAGGGAGAATCCTATACCACACAGTTGTTGAATATAATACAACCACCAGCATACCGTGATGAATGGGAAACATTCTAGTCCATTAACAGTCGTATGGCAGCCTCTCATAATGACATTGGTACTAACAATTCAGACCGAATATTATTACTCCGTTCAATTTGCACCTCCAATGAATATTGAGTGCATATCTTATTTACAGCGGAAGATATGGTATTTTAAATGGTATTGGTTACGTACTAACCTCATTTCGTTTACGGAAGTTGGCTTTTCATCAGATGCTGATGTAGTATCCAATTAGAACTATGATCTTCAAATTTTGCAAAGAGGACCGGCAGCTTAATGTTTCAATTCCAAGTAACGGGAAGTGATGAATCAAGGTTTCTCTATTCTGGAAGACATCGCAGACTTGAATAAATGTACTGACTGGTATTCGAACGGAGAAATTGGACAAACCATCCAGTTACCTGAATAAATGTTTGTCATTGCTCTTCAATGCTTTGTATCATACTTGCAATGAGGAGTTTGCTCTATGAAAACAAGCAAACTGGTCAGATTGGTCTCCACTTGTGAAAAAGTGGGCATTGCGAGCAGGTGAGGAAAATAGAAATAATGGAATAGCTCGGTCCTCTCCCACATGACAATTATTGGAGAATAACTTCAAGGAGAACGAAGAATTGGATTGGATTGCGAGAAGAAAAGATTCCATCGACATTTGGCTCTCTTGGATTGCTACTATTTTGGAATTGGACAACAGAAGGCAGTGGCGTCTTCATTCCCGAACAGTGGTGGTCGGTCACTTTTCACTGGACAGAACTGCTCACAGGACGCTGGACATAATGATCCTCCATTTCTAGCCGAAGGACCTCCAGAATGTCTAATAATCAAAACTTCGTAAGAAGCAACATCACTCTGTACAACGTGAATTGCGAATTGGAACGAACGAAGATTGTTGATTCTGGATTGGTATTGGAAGAAAGAGTGATTCCACCGTTTTCGTTTTCGCTTTTCTTGGGTACTTCCAACAAACTGCGGTTAGTTGAGAAGACATCCATTCATTTATTTCTCACATGTACTTGATTACAGATGATATCCAGATGAACTATTTCGTCTTTTATGCATATGATGGCAGTTTGAAAACGATTCCAGGACAAACACCTGCACGAAGCAGTCCTGCAATAAGTGAACAAAGATAACCTGGGAGAGCGGTGATAGAATTGAAATACGTCTGCAAGAAGGAACGGATGCCGTGTTTGCTAACCCAGGGACAATTCATCCACGGTCATTTCTTCATGGTTTACCTGCCCTTCTTTCTAGTATTTTTTTTCCGTTTATACATTTTCAAATTCCAATGCAATAATTTTCTTTTCCATGTCTACAATTCTATTTTCCAATATTCAATAGTCAATATATATATATATACTGCTCTACTTACATTTAGGTTTTTGAAAGTAATTAATTCTATATGTTTTGACGGGAGGAATATTCAAAATTCAACCATGTGTATGTACTTACTTCTTCATGATACATATCATATGCATCATAATGAAGTATGTTATAGATATGATAAAAATTACAAGTTATATCGTACTGTATATAGTAATGAATGTATATTGTGTACATGTATGTACTTCAAGTATTTATATTCATACCGATAAATATATATATTATACTATACGAATATTATATCTCCATGGCATTTCTTAATTTAAATTTTTTTAAATTTTATGATGAAATATCTCATAAATTTATATATAATCATATGATATGCAGTCCCATACTTCATAAGCTATGATGGTACATTATAAAATACTGCTTCTTATATCATCGTCACTATGGCAGTATGTATAGTATGACATACTCCATGTACTATATGTGTCGTACATAATATGTCATATTTCAGGAACATATACTCTATCACTGATATGTGGTATGCATATCATGCATACCACATAGTACATATATTCAAAACTAGTACTATGCGGAGTTTATACGATAGCCAGAACAGGACCTTTTACAGTAAACAAAATTTCCAGATGGAAACTAAAGAAATCCGAATTATTACGATCTCAATGTTTGAGAAACGAAATTCTTAAAAATTTGAAATCTCAATGTTTGGTTTTTTTTTCAGATGAAAATGTTTTTTTCAGTAAAAATATTTTCTTCCATTAAATTCTCACGAACCTACAGCACATTATAATTTGCGGTTTTGTCGCTTTATAGTTGGTGATAAACCGAAATCAAAGTAAACGTATCAATAAGTAATGGTCGCGACGTCAAAGATCTTTTTCTTTTTCTTCCATGCAAAAGGTCCGAACATTATTTAAATAAAAGAACCAATACAATCACTTGCCTTACATATTTCTGTGCTCTCTTTGTTGAGGACCATTGCTGATAATTGTTTTAGAGTGAATTACTGCTGAACAGAATTTACAAATTTGTTACACAATACAATCCCTTTCATAAAATTCGTATTGCGTTTCATACGTATTTATGTTGAATGGCACAATCCCTGTACTGATGCGTACTTCGATCCTGACAGTATCACATATATAACTGGTGAGGATACCACTACTAGATTAATAATTTAAAACATTCTTCAATCCTTCAAGTTACGCTAACAGTGTACGCCACATAATTAATCCATGCTTATTTTTCATTTTTCAACACAGGCTGTTGAAAACATTCGATATGGAGATGAATATGAAACTACATATTCTTTCTTGAATGTACTCTGTATCAAGCAGTTAAACAGTATCTAAAGCAGCACCCTTACATACAAAATGACATCCCAATCAACAGCCCGTAAATCCAGACTAAATAATCCCTACAGGTCTCACACCTCCACCCAATATACCTGACCACATTGATGAAATACATGTACTACATCATTCGCTATTGATAAATTATATGCCTCATTAACCAGAATCAACACCTTACCAAGCTTCTATACGCAACTGTTTACTCCCATCAGGTAACCAACAAAAGAGAGAGCAGCAAGTAACATGGATGAGACATTTATATCGTTCATTGAAGAAATTGGTGTGAGGCATGTTCCTAGGTTATTTTCATTTCTCCTTGACGATATTTTCGGCATGTGCGTGTTCCGTGACAATATTGAAACCCTAAAGTATTTCCAGAAGATTTTAAAAAAAACTACAAGTTCAACTTTAAAGAAGAGTGGTTTCAGAAAAGATGAAGTTCCATGTGTTCACCCAAAAGAATCCGTTCAATGCTTCATTTATCTAAAATTAATGTCCAAGTCATCCATCATCAAATATAATAGGCATCAGATACTGATGTTACTTTCTGTTCAACAAAATTATCTGAGGACAATATTTCACACTCGTTGGAAACCAAACCGACACAGCGCAGTTATAAAGCAATGAAAGAGAGCATTTTCGGGTCTAATGAAAAGAACATGGTCTAGAATGAGAATCAATCATATTACAATGAAGATGAAAATTATTTCGTTTGTTACATTAATATGTATACTGATGGGACTACTGAAATCTTAAAAACAAATTCCGTTGTCCAATATCCAATACACGTCTATCTATCCAACTATTAATATTCTTTCAGATGCCACCTCATTGATAATGATCATAATAGTCATATTTTGTTGAGGCTTCTCCCAGTGGGTTTTCAAAAAAGAGATTCCGAGGACCGCGATGATTATGAAATGAACTGGAATGGAGCACGTAATGATGGCGAACCCATCCAGTTTTCAGATTACATCCCATTAGGTTTTTCTTCTACTGGTCGCAATAAAAAATGGCATATTTTCAACAATCTATGGATATGGCTCTGAAAACGTTGTTCGACACATGTCATAGAGGATTTCCAGTGCGAGAATATGAATCTTCTAGGTGAAACCTATTCCCTGTAATTTGCTCATATTACTGCAATATACCAGAAGCAAAATATATGTCTGGCGTTCCACATAACATCACTACTCAACGACCAAGTGTTCGTTGAATGGGTACAATAACTACAATATAAAATTATCTCTGGTTATTAAACTATCTCTGGTATGTGTTCCTCAAACTATGTCAATAATTAAAGAAGAAAGAAGAAACTATGCGTCAATCCTCAATATTACAAATTCACCAGGACTACTACACTTGAACAATAAATTCTGTTCGTACAATATGGAACATTCCTCCAGGACACGTCAATGGAGTCATGAAATACGTTGTTGGAGCTCGATTCAATACTATATCCACGATTACTTCGTCCATTTTTCTTTACCTCATTTACATATGAGGCGTTACCCAACCTCCCTTTGGGTATGACAACTGGTATCAAGACTAGTATGATGACTTATATTTCCGGTAACGAGATGGTAAAAAATCCTGTGAGGCTAAAACGTGATCAAAAAGTCTATTACAACAAACATTTTTTCGAAAAAGGTACTCCCTCAGGGAACTCTGAATGGGCTATTCTTAACAAAATCAATAAAGAGGATATTGGAGAAATGAGGCTGAAGAAATATTTACATGGTCTTCCCTTTTGTTTCAGGTTTCAAAAAAAATAGTACCGCGTACCAGGGCGAAGCTCCTTTGAAAACGGTAATTACACTTTACTCAGATTTTATGTCACTTTTGCTATATGATCACAAACAAAATGGCTGGCCATAATTCGAAAT
>JAULBU010074460.1:0-10183 GCA_032358235.1 Odonthalia washingtoniensis | reverse complement strand
AAGGTCGGCACGGGTGTGCTAGCCACTACCGCTGCGGGGGAAGTTGCTGCGGGCGTTCCGTTTGTTGCTACTGCCACACTGGCCGGTGGTAACGCGGTGATTCGCAAGAACGGTGTGCAAAAAGTGTCCACTGCATCGGCGGTCACTCTGTCGGCAACCACGGGTGCGCGTATTGGCGGGACTTTTGCAGGGGCTGAATTCTGCGTGGGATCTATGTCGGCCGTAGCAGTGATGCAAGGTGTGGCCACAGATGCTGAGAAATTGACAGTTGAGAAATGGGCCGCAGACCTGACACCCGGAGGACCAACGATATGAACTTCTCCGCGTCAATCCCAGTCGCCCTGATGGCCGCAGCCAACAATAGTTGGGAGCCGGGCGTGTACGGATGGGACAAGCAATAATGGCACTCAAACAAACAACAGCACCCAGCGTTGCAGCGGTTACCTTGGACGATGCCAAGCTGCACCTGCGTGTAGATGGCGTTGCAGAAGACACCCTCATCACCGCCCTGGTGCAGGCCGCCACAGATGCAGCCGAGCATCACACGGGCCGCGCCATCATGCCCCAAGCCTGGCAGCTCACGCTTGACGCATTCCCCCGCGTCGTCGAGTTAACCCGCATTCCGGTCACTGCGGTCACCAGCATCAAGTATGACGACACCACTGGCGTCGAACAGACCCTGGCGCCCGACCAATACCGCCTCAGCAATGCCGACGAATACGGCATTGCCACCATCGTGCCGGCATTCGGCAAAGCGTGGCCTTCCACCATGGCGCAGGGGGATGCCGTGCGCGTTATTTATGCCGCCGGGTACGCAGACGCCGCTCACGTGCCAGAGAGCATAAAATCCTGGATCAAGTTGGCAGTTGGCAGCTTGTACGAAAACCGCGAAGCCGAGCGCACCGCCAACGGCGCTATGGTCGCCCTGGGCTTTGCAGACCGCCTGCTGGACCGCTACCGGGTCTACAAACTATGAACGCCGCCCAGTTCAACACCCGCATCGTCATCAAGCAGCGCGGCGCCGGCGTGGACGCCATTGGCCAGCCGCTGCCCGACAGTTGGGACACCTTTGCCACCCTGTGGGCCAACGTGCGCCACACCAGTGGTGCCGAGGCCATCAAGGCCAACACGCTCACATCTATCGTCAAGGCCAGCATCCGCGTGCGCTGGATCGCAGGCATAACCGCCGGCATGCGCGTGTGGGTGGACGCGGTGGTGTATGAAATTGGCGCTGTCATGCCAGACCTGCGCCGCCACGAGTTTATTGACCTGGTTTGCGAGGTAGTAGCCTAATGCCAGCCGCCATTACCATGAACGTGGCCAAGTTCAAAGAACAACTGCAAGCCACCACCGCCCAACTGCAGGCCGCCACGCGCCCTGCGGCACAGGCCGGCGTGCAGGTAATTTATGACCGCGCCAGGCAACATGCGCCCGTATCGGACGCTACCCACATGTTCTATGGCACCAACGCTGTGTATGGCCCCTACAGCCCGGGCAACCTGCGCGATTCAATCTATCAGGTGTTCAGTGAGTCGCGGTCATTCAAAGATGTCAGCGCGTATGAGGTGAGTTGGAACAAGTCCAAGGCGCCCTATGGCTTCATGGTTGAGCTGGGCACCAGCCACTCGTCCGCGCAATCATTTATTGGCCGCTCAGTGGCAGAAACCAGATCCCAGGTGCGTGATGCCATCAAACGCCGCTTTCTGGCTGAGGTAACAAAAAAATGAGCCTTGAAAACGACCTGCAGACCCTGCTGTTGACGAAGTGTCCGCGAGTATTCCCGCGTAAAGCTCCTAACGGAACTGCAAATCCGTACATTATTTGGGATCGGCAAGGCGGCGAGAGCTTTGTCTATTTGGACAACACATCTTCTGGGAAACGTAAGCCGCTGATTCTGGTGAGCGTGTGGTCCAAGACACTACTGGAGGCGATTCAGATCAATAAAGAAGTTGCTGACGCGATTCGCGCTTGCCCGTTATTTGTAGCAACCGAAACAGGCGAACCAGTTGACCGAGATGAAGAAGCCCCAGACGTTTACGGGTGTCAGCAATTCTTTGAAATATTTGCCGATAGGTGATTAAAACTGTTCACAAAAACAGTGTGGTTTGGTAAAATAGCAAAGCCTCCAAGGACGGGAATTCAAGGAGGCTTCTAGCCAAATCATTGTTCTGGAAAGGAACAACAGCATGGCTTATGCAAATTCTAGCGGGTATGGCTGCATTTACTTGATAACTAACAAAGTAAACGGTAAAAAGTACGTGGGCCAAACAATCCAGAGAGTCTCTGTTAGGTGGTCTGCACACTGCAATTCAAAGAACAGTTGAAGAACATAAGAAAAAGCTGAGTGAAGCCAAAAAAGGAATGAAGTTCTCGGAAGAGCACAAAGCCAAATTATCAGCAGCAAGGAAAGCCTATCTGCTGAAGCAAGAGCCACACACTAAAAGAATCCAAACAAAAAGGCCAGCCTAATCCGCTGGCTTTTTCGTGCCCGCATGGGCTTACAGCAACCCGCTTTCCAGCAATGGAGGTGGGTTTTTTTACGTCCGTTGCGGACAAAACCTTACGCTCATATACTGAGCGAGAAAGACCCAAATGTACCTCTTAGCAGAAGGCAGCAAGTTCCTTTTCTCCACCACGTTTGGCACTGCGGTGCCAGTCACGGCAATCAGCAATGCTGACCCGGCCGTGGTCACATCAACCGCGCACGGCTTTGCCAACAATGACGAGTTGCTTTTCATGTCGGGATGGGAAGACGCCACCAACGCCGTCTGGAAAGCCGCCAGCGTTGCCGCCAATACGCTAAACGTCAGCGGGCTTGACTCCAGCAACGTCAGTTGGTTCCCCACAGGCACGGGCACGGGCACGCTGCAAAAAGTCACCAATTGGGTAGAGATTGCTCAGGTGCTTGACATTGCCCCATCCGGCGGCGGTGCAAAAAACGTCGATATTGCGCCCTTGGCCAAGCGCAACGCAATCAAAATGCCAGCCGGGTTTGAGGCGTCTGGCCTTGATTTGACGCTGGGTTACGACCCCACCCAGGCCTCACAGATTGCGCTGAATAAAATCAGTCGCGCTCTCAGCCAGCCTGTGGCCTTCAAGTTTTTGTTGGCAGGCGGCCAAACCGGCTACGGCTACGGCAATGCGCAGCTGGCGCAAATGCCCAACATCGCCAAGGGCTCTGCAGTCACCGTCAAGTTGACTCTGAGCTTCCTGGGCCTGTTCGTCGGCTACCCAAGCTAATCCCGGCGCAAGCCACCCCAGGCACCGACCCGGCTCGTGTCTCTCTTCGCAGGGAGCACGGGCTGGGCACGGGCAATTTTCAACTCTCTGCGAAGGCAAAATAACCATGGCAAATATCGTACTGGGCAAAACGCCCACCAACTTCAAACCAATCGTCGTCAAGTTCACCGCGCCAGACGGCACTGATGGCGCAATCAAAGCCACCTACAAATACCGCACGCGCACAGGGTTTGGCGAGATGATGAACAAGATGTTTGAAGACGCTGGCGAAGCCAAGACCGAAGGCACCCCCGACTTCAAAGCCCTGTTCGCAAAGATGGGCGACAAAAACGCCGATCACCTGTTGGCCGCACTCGATTCGTGGAACCTAGACTTTGAACTCACCCGCGAAAACCTGCTGGCCCTGTCCAACGAATACCCGGCCGCCTCGGTCGCACTGATGGCCGCCTACCGCGATGCGTGCGTCGAGGGAAAGCTGACAACCTAGAAGCTGCCGCCCGCGCGTTCTACGCAAAGGCGGCATCCACAGCACCGCCCATAGCAATGGTCGGCTTCAACATATTCGCAGTGGCAGCCAATGAGGCCGCTGCGGTCGAAGTCTGGCCAGAAAACTGGCCTGCATTCAATATTTTTTGCACGCTGCAAACCCAATGGAACACCAGCGGTATGGGCGGGCGCACCGGCTTGCGATACGAAGCCCTGTACCCGCTACTTGACCGGCTAGACCCCGACGACTGGGAACCAACATTCTCGGACGTCAGAACGATGGAAGCCGCCGCGCTCATACAAATGAGCGACGACGCCTAACTGCAAAGCAACCCCCTCCGCCGCAAGGCGGGGGAACCTGAGACCACTTAATGTCAGACCTCGAAATCACCGGCAGAGTCGTAGTCAGCACAGAAGGTGCTGAAACTGCTTTCGATCGCGTAAGCGACAAAGCCGACAAGATGGCCACCGGCATTGCGGGCGCGGCAGGAAAGGCAGGCACCGCGGTTGACGGCATAGGCGCGGGGGCAGACAAGGGCGCGCAACAGTTCACCAGGGCCGGAGAAAGCATCCGCAACGAGATAGAGCGCAGCACCAAGTCGCTGGAGCAGTTTGGTAAAACCGCAAGCGAAAAATTAGAGCTAAAAATCCAAGCCAAGGGTTTGGATGCTGCCCAGTTTGAACCATACCTGAACGAGTTGCGCAAGGTAGAGAAAGCACAGGCGGACGCCGCCAAATCATCTGGCGCCATGAACGATGCGTACGGGCGCGGCGTTGTCATCGGTGACAGTATCAAGACGGCCATGGTCGGTATAGCCGTTGCGTCGGTAGCTGCTGGCGCGGCCTTTTACGCCCTGTTCGACAAGTTTTCCAAGATGGCTGGCGACTTTCAAGAAATGGCGGAAAAGACCGGCGACACAAGCGCCAATCTTGCGAGCCTTGCTGTGGCAGCCGCTGTTGGAGGCACATCAATGGAAGCGGTTGTTGGCGCGGCGTCAAAGCTTACAAAAGGATTGACTGGCGTAGACGACGAATCAAAGGCAGCCGGCGCCGCGATAAAGGCGCTTGGATTGAACCTAGAAGAGTTCAAAGGCCTCAAGTCTGCAGACCAACTGGAGACGCTAGGCAAAGCCCTGAACGGCTTCAAAGAAGGCCCAGAGAAAGCCGCCGTCGCAATGGCCCTGCTAGGCAAGTCCGGGGCAGAACTGTTGCCATTCTTAAAGGCGCTTGGTGAAGAAGGCGGACGCCAAAACATTCTCACATCGGCGCAAATCGCCCTTGCCGACGAATATGCGGACAAGCAAGCCAAGCTGCGTGCGGAGCTATCGCTGCAAGCGCAGGCGCTGGCCACCAGCCTGATACCGACATACAACGGCCTGAGCGAGGTTCTAAAAGAAACCGCGATGGCGATGGTCGGTCTGAATAACGCCTCAAGCAACGGAGAAATAAACGAAAAGCTGGTCTCAGTCGTCCAGCAGACCGCCATCTTTTTTGCTCAATTATCCGATGTAGTCTATCGGGCAGGCGCGTCATTCGCCATCCTCGGAAACAATATTGGCGCTGTTGCGGCAATGGCGGCTTCTCTGGCCAGCGGCGACCTGGCTGGTGCGCGGGCCATCGGCGCGGCGGCTAACGAATTTAATGACGACTTCAAATTTACCTTGGGCCTTGCTGATGCGGTTGAAAAGAAATTTGCTGAAATAAATAAGCAAGCGGCCACAGCACGCGCAGTGTTCAATGATCCACGGCGATTGGGAGAAGTTGGGACCATCGCAGAGCAGACGTTAGCCAATAACGGTAAAACACTATCGTTTAGTGGATCGGCAAAATCTGAGGGCGTAACAAAAGCCGCCCTATCTGAATACGACAAGCTGATTCAAAAGCTGGGCGTAGAACTACCCAAGGCCGCTGCCGAGGCAGAGGCCGCACAAAACGGTTACAACAAAGCGCAGACCGAATTTGTGGCGCTGGCGAATGGCCCTGCATGGGCAAAATTCACCGCACAGCAAAAGGCGAATGTCGCCGCGCTGTATGAAAGCAAGATCGCCAGCGAGCAAGCCGAAGCCGAGCAAAAGAAGCTTGATAAAGCCACCATGGATGCCGCCACATCGCGCGAAAAATACATTGTGTCCCTGTCCACTGGACTGGACAAAATCAAGGCCGACACACAAGCGCAGATCGAAGCCACAGCGCGCATGGGCTTGTCCAAAGAAGCTATCGCCGCGCTGGATGCTGCAAAGTTGGAAATGTTGGCAACCGATCTTGAACTGCAAGCCATCAAAGCGCTAGATAAAAATCTTGATGAAGAGGCCTACAACGGTCTTAAAAAACTAGCCCAAGGTTATCGCGATTTGGCCAAAGCAAAGCAAGGCGGGGCCGAACGCGAGACGGCAATGGCGCTGGAAAAGGCCAGTGTAGACGCTGCAAACAATTCCGCAAAAGAATGGCAAAAAACTGCCAACGACATTGAACGCGCCCTTACCGACAGCCTGATGCGCGGCTTTGAATCCGGCAAAAGCATGTGGGAGTCGTTCCGTGACTACATCACCAACTCTGCCAAGTCGTGGATCATCAAGATTGCGGTGCAGCCGGTCATGGGCATAGTGAACGGCATTTTGGGTGGTATGGGGATGCCGGGGATGGGGGCGGCGTCTTCGTCTGGCATGTTTGGTGGCGCAGGAATGCTGGGGCAGATTGGGGCCGGGCTTGGAGCATTTGGCACTGGCGCAAGCTACGGGTTACAAAGCCTGTTTGCAAACGGTTTGGGGGGCACTTTGTCAGCGGGTGGTTCCATGTTGGGTGCAGGGTCAACCATGGCGGGTTTGGGGACGATTATTGGAGCGCTTGGGCCAATTGTTGCGGGCCTTGGCGTACTCCGATCACTCACTGGTTACACCGTCAGCTCAGACGGAAGCGCCCTGGTAGCAAACGCCAATGCACACGGCGTCAGTGCTGTGGCCAACCGGGACGACTTTACGCAAAGCAGTTCCGGGATTTTGAGCGGTGGCACCACACACAATAGCGCGTGGTCTGATGCGAACAGCGAAATTTCGCGGTACTTTGATACGGCGGTTGCAACGTCGGTTGCCAGTGCAAAGCAGTATGCGCAAGCGCTGGGTCTAAGTGCTGATGCTGCGGACAGCTTTGCCAAGCAGATTGAGGTGAGCATTACCGGCATGAACCCCGAGCAGCAGCGCGCGGCGATTGATGCGGCGGTGGGCAAGTTTACCGATGACCTGGTGAGCACTACGTGGGGCCCTGCAATGCAGGGGTTGGCGTTTACGGGGGAGACTGCATCGCAAACCATGGCGCGCCTGGCCACCGACCTGACCACCGTGAACAGTTGGCTGGGTGTGCTGGATGGCTCGCTTATTTCGGTATCGGTTACCGGGGCGGCCACGGCGGCCAGCCTGGTGGCGGCATTTGGCGGGCTGGATAAATTGAACGAGTCGATGGGGGCGTATTACTCCAATTACTACTCGCAAGAGGAACAGCGCCAAGCCAAGCTGCTATCCATCCAGGCCGACCTGGCTGGGCAGGGCATCAACCTGTCAATTGACCAGCTCAACAGCGTTACAAAAGAGGGCGTACGCGCCTGGGTGGATGCTGCCAAGGCGCTGTATGACGCGGGCGTGTTCACAGCCGAGCAACTTGCGCACATCATCAGCAACGCAAATATGATTGCGCCCATTCTGGTCACGTCTGGGCCAGGCAATTCCACAATGTCGCCCACCGATGAATCGACCTGGCCGTGGTGGATGCAAAGCACCGTAAGCGGAACCAACGGCGGCGACAGCAGCCCATCGGCTGGCGGCGGCGGTGGTGCGGGTGGCGGTAACAATTGGCAAGACGGCATAAAAGACTGGCTGGACCGCCTGAACAGCACCAACAACGGCGTGGCCGATGTTATGCGCCAAACACAAACCGCGTGGGCGTCGTATTCCACTCAGCTGGCCTTGGCCAAGGGTGGCGATGCCAAGGCCCGTGGCGACATTACCGGCTATGCCGACACCTACCTGGCTGCGCTCAAGAACACCAGCAAGACCATGGTGGACGAGCAACTGGCCATTGCCCGCGTTAAAGACCAAATGCTGGGCCTGATTGACCAAAAAACGCCGGCTGAAAAAATTGTTGACGCCATTACTACAACTGGCAACGGCATTACCACGGCAATTTATGAAATGGGTGGTGGCCAACCGGGTGGAGGAACGGGCGCCCGCCCGGTTGTCATCCTGCCGGCCAACTTGCCGCCGGTGCAGACCCAGCAAAACAACACCGAGGTGGTGGACGCGCTTGAACGCCTGCACAGCAGGCTGCAAAAGATCGAGCTCAACACGCTCACCACGGCCATTTCGTCGCAAAACACCGCCACCACGCTAGACCAGGCCGCTGGCGGTGGGCGGCCACTGACCACACAGGCAATCTGACCATGGGCGCACAAGTTTTAGAGCCAATCTCCATCACCGCCGCCATGGTGACCGCCTGTTCGGCGGCAGAGCCAGACACCACCCGTGGCGAGGCTTTGTGGGTAGCGGCCACCAACTATGCCATTGGGGACGAGGTAATCCGCACCAGCACGCACCGCGTGTACACCGCGCTGGCAACAGGCGTTGATGCGGGACTGCCAGAATCTACCCCCGGGCGCTGGCTTGACACCCGCCCCACCAACAGAATGGCGGCGTTTGACATTTACCGCAGCACGGCAATCAAAAGCACCGGCACGATCACCATGACGATCAAGCCCGGCATTGTGACCGGCATGAACTTCTTTGGTCTGGTAGGCAGCACGCTGCGCGTAGTGCGAAAAGAGGCAACGACTGGCGTGCCAGACTTTGACACCACCTACAGCTTGGACAATTATTTGAGTGGTGACTTGATGTGGGAGTTTTACTTTGGCATGCCGCGCCAGCAAGACTCTTTGCGCATCAATAACCTGGCGCCAATGGACTCGCAAATTGAAATCACGCTCACCGTGGCAGCCGCCACCGGCACGGCAGAAATTGGCATCTTCGCTATTGGTTCATTTAATGACATGGGCTTGCCAGAATATGGTTTTACGTCAAAGCCCATCGACTATTCGCGCATCACCACCGACCAGTATGGCAACGTCAGCATCATCAAAGGCCTGAACGCCCGCAACCTGACCGGCACGTGTTTTATACCCAGCTTGGCCGCCGCGCAGGCCGCCGCTGATGTGGCCTACCGCGTGCTGGGCGTTCCCTGCGCCTGGATTATTTCTGACGCGGATGGGTACGACTACCTGAACGCCTTTGGCCTTGGCACCGCAGAGATAACTGCTGCCGGGCCGGGCCATGCAATGCTCAAACTTGACGTAAGAGGACTGATATGAGAGGAATTATCTAATGACCACTGTTGTACCCGTTGCCATTACCCCGGCGGCGCTGCCTTTGCCAGACCCTGCAGACCGGGCCACCTTTTCAGCGCGCAAACTGGAGCAACTGCGCTGGGCCAATAACGAATATTCAACCGGCTCCAAGGCCCTGGCCGATGCATCCCTGGCTAATGCCCTGGACGCACAGGCTAGCGCTGTGGCTGGCGCCCTGAGCGCTGGGGATGCTGCGGCCCAAGCTGCCATTGCATTGGCAGCGGCCAACTTTAAGGGAATATGGTCTGGCTTGACCGGTGCGCTTGCCAAGCCTGCCAGCGTGTTCCACAGCGGCGCGTTTTGGGTGCTGCTTAACAACCTGGCCGATGTAACCGCCAGCCAGCCCGGCGTGTCGGCCGATTGGCAGGTTGCTGGCGGGGCCTTCCCTGTGGTGGCAATCAACAGCCTCACCGTTGCCCAGCCGTATAAAACCTATCTTTTTTACGGCAACTGCACGCTCACGCTGCCCGCTATTACCGGCAACGCAAAGCAGCTGCGCATTATTGTTCTGGCCGGTGTAACCGCCGCCATTGTGGCGCCTGCAGGGGCCGACAAAATTCGCAGCGTGGCAGGCAGCATGACGGTGGACGCCGCCCCTTTTGACAAAATTTTGACTGACGCAGGAGCCACCTACGGGTGGGTGTAAACCATGAGTAACGCAACTGATCTTTTTGGCGGCGCCGGCGGAAAGCCCAAGCTGGTAACCGTTTTAACTACCGGCAGCGGCACCTATGTGCCCACCGAAGACGGCGCCCGCTGCTTTGTGCGCCGCCAAGGTGGCGGTTCCAGCGGCATTGTGGGCACTGGTGGCGGTGGTGGCGCGGGGGCCATGGTTGAGACGATAGAGCGCATTCCCATTGCGGGCATGACCTATTCGGTTGGTGCGGGCGGTAGCACATCGGGCGCGGCGGTAGCCGGCGGCGCCACACGATTTGGCAATCTTGTTGCGGCTGGCGGCGGTGTACCGGCATCCGGTGCTACGGCTGCCGGCGGTTTGGGTGGTTACATGATCTCGGGGGACGTTGCAACAGGCCGTTTTGGTGTGTTGCCAGGTGTTGCCGGCGGCGCTGG
>JAULBU010074459.1:0-29096 GCA_032358235.1 Odonthalia washingtoniensis | reverse complement strand
GATCTCACCACAGCACGGATCGTCCTGCTGAAAGATGCCTCTTTTGCTAACGCAGCAGGCATGAAAAGCCAGCTAGGATATGCCATAATGATGGTCGATGACAACAAAAATTGTAACATAATCCATTATGGAAGTAATAAGTGTAAAATGATCGCACGATCCGTGATGGCCGCAGAAATCCAGGCCCTAGTGCTCGATTTTGATTATTCGGTCATTGTGAAAGATCTAGTTGAAGAGATGCTCGGTCGCAAGATGAGGTTGGCGGCCATGGTCGACAGCAAGACGGTGTTTGATGTTGTGGCCAAAGACGGTCAGACAACGGAATGACGCCTCCAAATCGACGTGCTGGCCCTCAGGCAAAGCTACGACTTATGTAAATTTGATCGTATAGCCTGGATTCCTGGGGACACCAACCCAGCCGACTCATTAACTAACCCAGTCTTGAAGACCACATCCCCTCCGTTCCAAATTATTTTCACCAACAAGTTTAACATCCAACCCCAAGAATGTGCCGTATCCAACGAACTTAAATAGTTGGAGTGTATAATTGTCATGCGATTCGAGACGGTTGACGGTTCGTTGGGATACAACCGACAGGGAGGAAGGAGCCGATGCGTGATGATGATGGAGACAGATTAGGTGGTTGATGACGATGATGATGGAGACGGATTAGGTGAGCGATGACGATAATGATGGAAGACGGATGAGGTGAGAGACGGACTTGATAAATAACGATGAGGATGCGGATGACGTAAGTGACGACGATGATGATGGGAGACGAACTTGGTAAATAACGAAGAGGTTGGACGATATAGGACGACGAGGTCGGATGATAAGGAAGGGATGATAAAGTATGTCGATGACGGACGATTAAGAAACGATAAAATGACGACGATGATGATGGATAAGAAACGATAAAATGACGACGACGATGATGGATAAGAAACGATACAATGACGATGACGATGATGGATGAGAAAAGACAAATGAAGATGATGATAAGTGACTGTGACGATTAAGTGACTGTGACGATAAGCGACGGTGATGATTGAAGGTAACGATAAGCGACAGTGATGAACGAAGATGACGATAAGCGACGGCGATGATTGAAGGTGACGAAAAGAGACGGTGATGATTGAATAAGATAAATGTCGTTATCACAAACGACGAAACGTTGAATAAAAAATACAAGAAGAAAAACGCAGACAACGATAACTTTGTAAAACAAGATGGGCGGTCCATTGGAGACAAAGGGGGATCTGCGTATAAGGGTAAAACCGTAGGAACACTGTTTTGACAGAAGACGACACGTGCACACAATCACATACAAGAGAAAACCACACCAAGGCAACCACCAAGGTACTGTATGAGATGCTGCACCAAAACCACTACAGTGACAAAATATGCAATTACCGCATATTATTTTCTGCCCCGCACACGGCGGCACTATTATTAGCTACATTTATGGCTTTCCCACACAGCAATGATGACCCGCACTGTATGTACATTAATGAGACACGTGTGAACGATCTCAGCTCATCTAATTAGAAATTAGACATTTGTCGGAATTTAGAATACACGTTTTATTATCCATCAGATACAGGAAACGACTTCATTATTTATACCTATTATTGAAAGAGAATAGCTATCAAATGAAATAGGTAGACATTAATAAAGACATCAGACAACCTTCAAATCCAAATTGAACTTTAACGAGGTAATACAACGGTGATGGGAGACCAGATCGAAAGCGCGCCCAAGGACGATTGACTGTCATCGATTCGAGTTAAAGCGATCCCACGTGGCATCAAAATCAACTGGGAATCGAGTTGAATATAGGATACACCAGCGTGAATCCTTCGACCCTACCTAATTCGAAAAACCATTTACTCGTGATAGGATAGTAGGATCAGACCGCCAGCACCAGTGAGCCGTGGTAGACGTAATAGCATTTAATCTCAGAGACCAATTTTCTCAATAAACTGATACCTCGCCCGACCGACTTACTTCGTGACCGGCTGTTTCGACACAGACATGTAAAGGGCTTTATATTTTTCGTTTAGGGGTTGGTGTGAGACAGTCATTGTCAAAGTCTGGTTTATGTGGTTGTGGTGTACGGAGGAGGTTGGAGATTTGTAGATTAAGTTTGAGAATCACTTTTTCAATAAGGGCAAGCTGCGTGATTTTGATGTTATAATCTTTGTCGTATTTCATAGTCCATCAGAGGAATATGGTCGGGCGGCCTGAAAGTTTTGACAGAGTATTTTGTACTGAGGTGCTTTTCGAATTGAGCGATGTCTCGCTCAGTTGAGGAGGTTGCCAGGAAATCTTCTATTGTAATGGAGACGATAAGGAGGCCTTTGGGTGTATCCTTAAAGAATATGCAGGGATCTGCATCTGATTGACTGTAACCGTCAGATTGGATGTGAAGAAATAGCCCACGGAGGTAAATGTTACATGCAGGTTTAGACCTATATAAATTCACAGAAAGTATGCCATAATCGCAGTCTGCGGTCGCGAAGGAGCGTCGTCAAGAGGGATTTTTGTCGTAAGAATACAGTATGATTGGGATCGTACTGTTCATGGGCGAAGGTGGACGAGATTTCGTAGTCACGAAGTAGTTGCCTGTGATGTCAGTGCAAAGAGAATACAGGAGGATGATTTCTCATCGGCATAGGAAACGATATTATCAGGGTTGTGATGATGGTGCAGTGCCATAAGGTCTCTTCTTACTAAGAATCTGGCCTATCTGACCAGAATAGTGCCATTTTTGCCGTGTTCGTATTTGTAAGTCATTTTTAGACTGATCGGGTTTTGCAAATTAATGTTTGGGGGTAGTGCAGCATTCGGGATCCATTGGATGACACGATTAGAGCTCAGTTGATGAATTTCGTTGTCATGTGTTTCTTACAAAAGGGCGGAGTCATCGTATCGACGTAGCTGTATCAGCAAGAGTGAGGGAGGGGTGTCAGATTGTATGGTAGTTGGTGTCGCTGCAAATGAAGGGTCAAAGGCGGGATGGTAAGGGGAAAAGTCTGCTGATTAGCATGAAGATGTTTTGTTTTTTTCAATGAAAAGAATGACATATTGTGTGGCATTGAGATTGTATAAAAATATTGCTGGGCGACATCTGGAGGAAAATTTGGGTTTGGTTTGAGTCAACTACTGTATCCAGTGCATTGAAGGGGATGAATAGTGTGGGAAAATATTTTATGGTTGACAAAGGGCCATTGGCGATTTTATTGTTACTGTAGAGGTATATGATTATAGTTAAACGTGGCACCCAAAATGGCAAAATCCTAAAATGAGGGTGGCATTCGGCTGTATGACAGTGCAAATCTGGCAGCATTCATGATCGTGCGGTTGACACGTTCCGCATGTGATTTAGAATTGGGCTGGTGAGGTGTTATTATGGTTTGCGTGATGGCGTAATGACTTAAGAATGATGTCACTGTGGTTGAGGTGTATACTCTGGCGTTGTCAGAGTGTATTTGTAGGGGATAAGAATTGTGTAAATTTATCATATAGTTCAACGTGAATGGTATGAGAGTGGCGATCTCAGAACGTGATATTATTGGTAAAGCGATGAGGAAGCGGGAGGTGGAATATAAGAATTTGACGACGTGGCAGTGCCCGCGTCCGGAAGGGGGATTTAGAGGTCCATTGGTGTCGCTTGATATTTCTTGACCTAGAGAGAGATCACGAAATTCAGGTGTTTTGTACGGTGGATTGCGCTTATTTGCCAGTCAGGCAACTGGAACAGGAGATGACATAGTTAGGCGGTATAATGATCCTCGGAGTGCAGCAAAAGTGTCACTCCGAATTATTTCGAGGAGGAGGGAGGCTGGGGCGTGGTAGAAATTGAGGTGGAGAGACATGGGTGACTCGGTTGGTGTCGGATAGGGGAGGTGTGATGGAAGTGCAGTGAGCAGCTTCGGCATGACTGATGGTTTGGCGTTTTAGAGGGTGTGACTTTGAGGTTTGATGTAGACAGAGATGGCTTTGGTGACTGAGAGTGGAAGGGAATGGCTGTTCGTAGTTGGGATTTATAGAGGCAGAGGAAATAGAGGAAATAGGGGGAAGAGACGTGCTCGTCGTTGTTATAGAATTTTCATGTGCTTTTGCACATATAAAGTTATAACATGTTTGTTGCAATTGGAAATTTGTTTTGGTAAACGTAGTGCATTGAGGATTTCATGTGGTATGAAATACGCGTGTGATGGAGTGAAGAAGACCGCGCGTTGTGATGCAGCTGGATCATGCACACTGAGTAACGTGAGCGGAAATTTAGGGGTGGTCACCGCCTGATTTCGTATTGTGCCAATAGTCGTAGATATGTCAAGTGAACCAACGCTGGAGATTGGTGTAGTATCATTTGTCGCAGTCAGAGAGTGGGCAGGAGATGTCAGTTGGTGCACGAGTGGGCCGAGCGTGGGGTGGTATGTCGGGTGAGCAGCAGAGTCTAGAATATGTGTACCGGTATTATAATCGTCATCATCAGAATCGCTTTGATTGGATGGTTGTATAGCGCCATGTGATTCTTGTGGTTGGACAGACATATGTCGTGGCATTGGTTGAGCAGCTCTGACATGGGCTGCGAATGAGCTCGGTTGTCGACGTGAAAGTTGAGGTTGGTCGGGGCGGCGGTATGTTCTTGGTTTGTGGTCGTGGGTTTTTGCGGAAGCACTGGCCGGGGGAATAGAAGAGGCCGAGAGGGTTTTGCGGGTCATGGAATTCGTTGTCGTTGTGGAAGTATGGTATGCAATGTTTGGCAGCATGGAAGTGGCAAAACTTCGCGTTTTGTATGTTTGGGGGACGCTTTGTGGTATTGCTTGTATTAATGGTCAGGGGCGGGAATGCGGAAAGAGTGGCAGTATGTGCTGCATTCAATGCAGAAAAACCATGATGGAGTCCATTAAAGCTAAGTTAGCTTCAATGGACTCCGTCATGGTCTGCATGGATTGCATGGAAGTGGGCATATTTACTAGCCGAAAACGGATGATTGGATTGTAAGTGGGATCATCCTGGAAGACTTTAATGATGAAGATGATAGTTTTCTTCTCATTCGGCGAGCACAGTGTTGATTGCTTTGGTTTCCAGTTTTTTGATGTATGTTGTGGTAGGCTTCAGTTCTGCGTTGGAGATTTTTCTGCACGCGTTGTATGATCAGGAAAAGCTTCTGTGGGGTGCCTGGTGTAAGGACGACTACCGGGATTGATTTTGGTAGTGATGAAATGATCACACTTGTAAGGGCGTAGACAGTTCTGTGATGAAAGGAGTCGAAGGTATAGTTTATGTCTTCTATTTATTCCTTGATTTGTAATGAGTACGACTCACATTGAATTGCCATGTCCAACGGAATGGGATTGTCAGCATCTAGTTGGGGAATGGTAGGCTGATGTATGGGGCTGGATGGCGGTAGGAGTGGTCGGGTTCATGATTAGGAGAGTTTTGTTTGGTTATAACAAATAGAGAATAGTTTAGTATTTGTGATATGGTGTGTTAAACAGTGGAGTTATGGTAGGCCCAAATTCTGTGGCAAGTGATGTCTCGAGGAGGGAGAAGGGGATCAGTACTGAACCATCCCTCATCGATACATTCATAATATGATTAAAGTAGTACAGTGCTGGACGTGTAACGTTTCATGTATACAGTGCTTTCAGTGTACATGGTATGTGTGAAGATGTGATAGTAGTGTGCTAAATAGAGAGAGTCTCATACAGAGGAGACCACGAAACATGTACAGTATGTGAGTGCTCTGAAGATCTGTTGAGAAAAAGCTAGAGTCGATCTCTAGTTCCTCTCAACGGAATAATTTATTTAAGGATGAAGTATAAAAAGAACGCGTACTGTACGGTGTCAGTATCTACCAGTATACTAGTACGTGTAGGGATGTGAGGAGAGTTCTTACAGAGAAAGGGGTGAGGAAAAATGGGGAATTTGTGGAATGATGATGAAAGCAAAAAGATGGAATCCTTTTGTGAGAAAAAGAAACTTAGGATTTTCGAGGAGCGCTCCACACTTCTCTGTGATTTCTATCATCGTGATAGGGTGGATTTAATGATTCTAAGTATGTTTGTATGGGATTGGGGAGGTAATGACTTGGCCAATGGATCGGAAATGTGTTCAGTAGTCGGTACACGCTTCATGTCAGTGATTTTTCTGTGTAAGGCAAATTGAAGATGATGGAATTATGGTCGCAGAAAAAACATCGACGTTAAATTTTAGCATCGATGTGCTTTCTGCGACATGTCTCACCTGTGTGGGAGGCAATGTAGATTACGCCATTTTTGTCCGTGAAGAATAGGTTTTCTTGTGTATCTTGCTTGAATATGTCGTAAAGTAGCCGTCTTATCCACAGTTTGCCCTGAAGTGCCTGTGAAGCTGCGACGTATTCATCTTCGCGAGTACTGAGAGAAATAGTTTGTTGTTTACGTGAAGACCATAAAATTGGTGCACCGTATGATAAATGAATGGACGCTGAAGTGGAACGTCTATCTTGAGATTCAGCATAGTCTGAATTGGTATATGTTTGGAGAATCGTTGTTGGATAGTTTTTGCGGAATGTTATTCCGAATTCTTTCGTTGCATTTAGGTAACGTACTAAGTGAGTTAGTAATGTGAAGTGAGCTTTTGTAGGGCGAGTTACAAATTGGGCAAGTTTACTTGCTGCAAATGCGACATAAAAGCATGTACCATCCGCAAGGTAATCGTGATCGCCTATGCAAGACATATATAAGTCTTTATGTTTTTCATCCAGGGCGTGCTATTCTCTATTTTCGTCGTATTGAACTTTGTGTGGCAGTGAGATTTTTCGCGGATTAGATTGGTGGAGGTTTAATCTAGTAGCTACCTTTTTGATGAGGTTAGGCTGTGATATGGATATGTCACCTTGTATGCCTATTGAATCGTCCAGCCGAGGAATGTTGTTGGCTGACCAAAGACCTCGATATTGCCAATATGGTTCGATGTTGGGGCGGTTATTAAAAAGTCATCAAGAGTAATAGACACTTTTGATTTCCCATTTTTCCTTTTTTTGCTTTAGATGCAGGGATCGGCCTGCGATTGAACGAAACTGTCTTTTAATAAGTGGGTTGCCAGGGAACCGTCAGCGAGGGGTAGTTATTTTGACATACACGGTTTTTCTGGCCATACTTTTCGTGAGTAAAAGCGGAGGTAATGTCCAGATTTCGAAGAGGATGCCCGTGTTTACGGGCATGTGAAAATATGAACATTGATGAAGCCTTACCAACGGCATATGCTGATGTCTTGTTCGGATCGTAGTGCGTATTTGCTTTCATGAGGTCGCCTCTCAATGCGCATCGTGCTTTTCTTTGAATCATATTACCTTCATTTGATCGCTTATACCTGTAGCTCATTGTGAACGGGATCTGGTGGTTTGGATTTTTTTATTTCATTGCCAGTAATCCATATTATAACGTGATTATCGTTGAGTTGTTTAATGTCCTTATTGTGTGCCAGTGGCCATTGGTCTGAATCTGGGTATCGTAATAGTTGTTTTATAGAAAGAGATGCAGGCGTGTCATTATGGATAGCTTTCGGTGTGGGGTGGTGATGGTATATTTTGAATGCTGATGCAGTAAGTCTAGTAGGGTTGAACGAAGGGTGGTAGGGGAGGGAGTTAGATGCTCGACACAGTCCAACTTGAGATGTGTCGAGGAATATTACGTTGTATTAGTTGTGGGACAAATTGAGGAGGAAGCGAGATGGTATGCTTCTTGGTTGTAATTTTGCCTTTGACATTTTGGTATCAGCTACTGTTCCAAACGCGCCAAAAGGTGTAAAGAATAATAGCAAAGGACAGTTATTATCCCACATTTTGATTGGACGATTTTTGAGTTTTTGATGTGGCATATAGTTATATTCAAATTAAATGTGGCATCCAGCACTGCAAAATCCCAAAAGTTTTGTGGGAGCCTACATTAGGAAAGCGAACAACGTGCAGCATTCATTATTGTGACGTTTACTCGCTTAGCCAATGAATTGGATTGCGAGTGATGTGGTGTGATTGTTGATTGATCGATCCCATTGGCGTACAGAAATGATGAGACTACAGTAGATAAATATTCACGTGTGTTATCCGAATGAAAGCGAAAGGGGTGCCGGTTGTGAACTTTTCTCATGTAATCAAGCGTTTGAGGTATGATTTTTTATAGGTGTGATCTTGACTTGATAGGGATAGAAATCACAAATCTTGATGTAACATCGACAAAAAGTCACAATATGGTTGTGGTGGTGGGCGGATGGGGGCAGATCGGACCAGGTGTATCGCTGTAGATTGGTACTCTAGCAGCAGCAGTACGTATTTTGATGATGAGGTGTGGCGATGCTGAATTCTGCCCGTCATCATAGGAGGAACATGTGATGATTGTGTTCGGTTTTACTTGAATTTGTGTAGCATATTGTACACAGGCATTGCATAAAATATGCAAATTAGAACAAATCACGTACAGTGACTGAATCGCGCAAGTAACAAATTCACCTGACACGTGGACATTTTTAAGTGGATCTACCCACAATTCTGACACGTGTAGATGCTTTAATGGATTGACTGACAATTCTGATACGTGGAAAGGTTTTAGTGGAGATACCCACAATTTGGACACGTGGGAATGTTTTAGTGGAGTTACCCACAAATTCCAAAATTGCACATTTTGGCGCAAAACTTGGGCACGTAGAAAGATCCCAGAATAACACGTGTACATTGGCAAGGGTCAAAGCTACTCGTGTTAAGTGAGAGACAGTGTCAGCGGGTAGGAACGGCGAACGTGATACTTTTAGTATAAATTCAAAATAGTAAAGCCAAACATAGAAAGGAAAAGGCAGAGAATTTTCCATTAACAAACTAGCAATCTGGCTGAGATTAGTTACGGAAATCTAAGCGTCTTTCAGTAAAGTAGGAAGGGACTTTTACGCATTAAAGCCCCCTTCTCAACCAACAGAAGTAACGGTGCTTACACAGAGGTGGAAGCAAAGTTTAGGTCTGCGAGCTGGAAGGTTCCGGCTCATTACAATTTGAGAGAGTGCCGAGTAAAGCCCGTTGGCGATGATGGTACGTGTTTTCCAAGCAGGTCGTGGTTAAACGACAAGTGGAGGGAGTATTGATTGTCGTTGTAGGTTGGGTTGCAGATATGTGGGTGAAGTGATGTGATCAGGTTTTTTGTTATGCTGAGAGGAGTGACGTTGCTTTGTGATCGATGGCGTGTCGTCTTTGTATAATGAATGTGTATTGGAGGGAGGTCTGTGTTTTCGTTAGGTTGGGTGTCAGGAGAGGGATAATTATATGGAATGGGTGAATTGTAGGAAGCTCATTTCTCATGAGCTTGGAATTAGAAGATGTTACATCAGTAACAGGTTTATTTGGATGGAGAATGAAAGAATTGTGATGCCAAGCACCAAATGTTGTTTTGAAATTTGAAGCATTTAAACATTTTTCTAGAACTAAGTGCACATTGTGGCGTGTAAATATAATGGAGTTACCATGATGAGTAATTTCATGTAAAGATAAAAGGGTATCTTGAATGTTAGGTGTTGTAACCGCCTTCGTTGCAATATTACCAATTGGTGTTTTGGTGATTATTGAACCAGTATGAGTGATGGGAGTGGGTAAATCGGTGGCAGTATATGAGTAAAGGTTTTTGGTTAGTTTTTCATGAGTGGTCCGGGCTTTGGGGCGTGCGATGGAGACCTAGCGCCGTCAATTATGCACTTACCGTCATTGGCATTATCATAGTCAGAGCTCGAGTCTAAAATGTCTGCATGGATTTGATATTGAATGGGTGGAGCGATGTGTGGTGCGACTTGTCTCACTCACTGTTTGTAGACCTTTTTCTTTTCGTGTTTGGTGTGCGGATGACGATGCAGGTTGCTGAGGTGGAATGTAGTTCACACCTAATGGGTTGTTCGGATCTCGGAAATCTTTATCAGTGTGGTGGTAGATCTTGTCGAAGTTGGCTGAGTGTCATTTGTAACAGATGTTTCTTGGTTTGGAACTGGATTAGCGAGAACGTTAAGTATTTTCGTAAGGTAAGGAGTGGGCAGGTTTTGAAGATTGGGGCATAATGAGCGTAGTAGTGTCCATTGATCTATTACTTTGAGTAGAGTCTGGTAGATTTGTTAGCCACATAGACGTCAAGTAGGAGTACGAGGAATGGGAGGTCATTCCTTTGGTGATGAATTTGACCGTCCTTTTTTCATCGTCTATGAACGAGTAACATGTAGCGATCATTTTTACGCTAAGTTTGGCATGGGCTTCGAAGTATTCGGATGATGTGTCGAAATCGTTTATGAAGGTTGACGTTTCTTGTAGTTCCAATGCATCAAGATCTGCCAACGATTTAGTTTCCAAAAGTGTTTGGATTCGTCGGATGATGAGGCACGGATATAAAGGCGTGCCTGGTACTATAGCGGCTGCAGCGACGTATTATGGGAGGAAGGCCAATAGTTCGCTGGTGAGGGTCGTCACAGATTTGTGACTGGTCCCATCTTCAATGTAGTCGATGTTGGAGATGTACTGAAAAATTCCCAGAGTTTCCGCTGCGCATTTTATCGCTAATAACCATGCGTCTAAGTTATTTTTGTTTAGAGTTGTGATGGTTGGTGTGTTCATTGAATTATGCAATGCTGGGGTGGGGTTGGTGTTTGCCGGTAGCAACGGGTTGGGGTTCGACTTATTTGGATTCATGGAGAAAGTAAATTGATGTTTTGTTCAATTTTCCGTAAATCGTATTGTATAGTTGTAGTGTTTTAAATATGTTTCCAGTGTTGACGTAGGCCCATAACCTGTGAGAGCTCTGAATATCTGTTAAGAAGGAGCTAGAGAAGATCTGTAGTTTTTCTCAACGGAATACTTTATTTAAGGATAAAGTATACAAAGAAAGCTTACTGTACGGTGTCAGTATCTAGCAGTATACTGGTACGTGTAGGGATGTGAGGATAGTCCCACAAAGTACCTGGTGATTGACCAGGAAAATTTTATGGAATGTGATTGGACGTAAAAGTTTCATTACTGTGTTTGCTGGGGAAAGAAAGGAAAGTAGTTCTGATATCGTGGGGCGTCCTCACATTTCCCGTAAAGATTAAATGAATGTTTTTGCACGGAGTTGGGAACAGTAACGTGAAATTGGCATCAATTCCAGCGAAATGTCTTCCAATGAGATTTAACTACGGAGTCAAAAGAACATGTTGCAAGTGGTGGAGCTAACGTAGGGGTGAAAGCAATTGGGAATAGCAATAACCGTGAACAGAAAATTATTAACGTCATTATTCAACTACAACTGCAACAGGAACAATTAATGCAAAAGTATTGACCCAAATACAGGAAAAGAAGATGGTGAGATGGAGATGCGCGAAACCTGTTTGGAAAATACTATGGAATGTGACTGTCCTTCTATGTAGAAGGGAACGGTCAATTTCAAATTGAGCAGGGATGTGTGTACCGTTTGAAATTTTCAGAACATGTTCAAAGTGTCAAAAATGTTTTTTCAACAAGATGAAGACTGAGTTTATGAATAATAGACGGGACACATGGGAGCCTTGTACCAGAACGGATAATGGGAGCACATATTCATTGGAGATGCGGATTCTATGTACCCTATCAGCAATATTATCTGGACGTTACGGAGCTGTTGTTGGTGAGTATACCAAACTGGAAATAAAGATGTCCGTTACTATGTCATCCAATTTTGCTATACCATTACCGATTTATACGGGGAGAATTTTCTAAACCGTCGACCGAGCTGTACGGGGAAAGAAAAAAAATAAAGAAAACATTTGAGGAAAATTGTTTTCCTGGATCAATTGGTTTTCTTGATTGTTTCAAAATAAAATAGGAACGTGGAAAATGTGATAGGTGAAACGGTGTTAAATTACATGGAAGTGAAAATTCCAAAAATGTGGAATTCTGGGTTGACATGGACAAATATTGCTAGACATGGTATAGTCTACCAAATTTTGGGGAGGGGATGTTAAACTATTGAAATGTTCGCCATTGCTACGTGAAATTTTCCGAACAAATTTGGCCCTTTATCTAGGTAAGGGATATAATCTGAAATATTCTGATATCACACAACATTTACTATTTTTTGTTGTGGATGGTTGGTATCCATAGTGGACAATATTCATTGAGTGAAAAGAAAAAGAAGAAAACGGAAGGAAGTCATATTTAATGGAAGTAATGATACCGTAAGGAAATGTGCGAAAGATTTCTATTCAGGAGTGAAGAGGAATTACGATCTGGATTATCAATGTGTCAGGAATGCAGATGGTCATGTATGTGATGATATTGAGGAAGCTTCGATTATTATGCACAATGTTATTAACATCGTAAGTGCAAAAAGTGAATCACTGGATGCCATACATGGAGGAACTATATTGAACGAAGTATTCGGTAAAGAGGAAATAAATTTCAGACGTTCGGCAATGGAATCGAAGCAGTTCGAAAATGATTGCCAAATCATTGGTGAAAGAAATTTGTGTAATGAAGATGATGACCGTGAAAATGGTAAAATCCATTTAATGGATGAACAGGAACGTATATTACTGGTGGTAGATGTGATGAATAATGGTCACTTGACAGGTCATGGCTCATGTGACTACGTCACATAAAATATGCAATAGATATAATAGATATGTTATGTAAAAGGTAATAAGAAAAGGAGATAGTTAGAAATAAGAAAATCAGAGAAATGAACATAAATCTCTGATTATTTGGAAACCTATGCTTTACAGGTTGTGGGGGTACACATACCGTAATGGATGAAATATTTAATTTATATATATTTCAATAAACGGCCGTATTTATAATGATGAAATAGTATATACCAGAGCAGATGCAATGTTACAATTGAAAATTAAAATAGTACAAAACCTGTATGAAATGTGAAATAACGTGACAACCTGTATATGGATGTGTAGAGTGGGACTGTTACGAGAAATATGACGGTACAAGCACCTACTTCAGGAGGTGATGGAAAGTAGATGATTCGACCTTTTAATTCTGTATGAGATAATGGCACGTTACCATGTTTTTTAACAATGTCATTTTTTAACTATGTCGTTTATTTTTTAGTAATGTAGTTCAGTATCTGTTATTTGCTATTTGAAATGTGACAATGACTCGATAATATAAATTATAAATTTTTTATCAGTTCTGTGAATGTATAGCTGAAACAAGTGAATTTTTAATATGTTGTTTGGTGACGGTATTGTGAATGTTGCAGCATACTTTATAATTCTGAATAGATGCATATCGTAGGCTGTAAATGGGAAGAAAGTTCTGGTTGGAGAAGCGGAATGTTACTGTTGTAAAAAAATAATTTTTAGTTGAATCACTGTCGAAAAAAATTCCTGGAAAGATTTTAATTTTTTGTAATATAGACGTATACAATTCATATCTGTATACGTATTATTGAATTCATATTGAATTGTTATACCAATTGTGATAATTGTCCATAAAATAGTGACAATGCTGTTGTCGAATGTTAAATCGACAACGGATTGAGCTTAATTATACAAATGTTATAAAACGCTGATAGTTTTGAAAAATTGTATTGGCCTCAAATTAATGAAAAATGTTGACTATGTTGACTGTGAAACGTTTGCTTGATAAGCAGCCAATTAATTATACATTCACATCAACGAATAAGATATATCGTCGACCACAAAACGTACTTACTTCATTACATTATCAATAATTTGACGTTTTATTCTCGAATTGTTTGTACAGTGCACTGAATTAATAATAAGTGGCAAATGTGAACGAAATGTTGATACCGTTACAGATGAATTTCTCCAAAAGAAATCAATGTTAGAAATAATTCATGACATAAGTTTTTTCACATACATGTACTTGTACAATGTACTTGTACAATGTGATGCAGTTACGGTTGTATATCGGAACAATAACCGTCGTCAGCACTGCTGGTTATTTTTAACAGTAACGAGAAATTATAACACAGCGCGTAATTGAAGTATGGATGATGTGCATATGATTGATTAGATAATGTTATGGTGTTATGACTGTTACCATTTAGATGTAATCGAGCATCACAGAACAATCAATACCCTTTCGGGCAACTACTGTAATGTTCCTACAGTACATACAGATTTAATGAAAAATTCATATAAATTATAATCTTAAATCAACCTCTGATTTCATATGTCATGCAAATTTGTAATTTATGCGCACCATAAAACATACATGATTGTTTATGGTAAATGTATTTACACGTTTTTTACAAGTGACTACACACATTGAAGAATGGTATTAATTTGTTAACCCGCTGGTTAAAACAATCGAATCAGGTCAGCATTACATAATATACACCACTCGCATATTCTGTTCAATCATCTATCACTCCCTCGCCAAATATATCAAATTTAATTACAATGAAAATCATAATTCCGCTCTGTGTTAATAGAAACAGACAATTTAACCGATATAGATGATAGAAAACTTGTCAATGTATTGAAACTGAATAGAAAAAGGAACCGATTAATTTGACAAATTATTTTATGTATTTCAAAACACCAAAGTGGGCTTCTCGAACTACTCATACACACATTACGATCAACTAACGCATTGTCCGAACCCAATTCAGCATACAAAGGCCGTATGGTAGGTACCAAAAATTTTCGTCGCAGAATATCATCATGGATAAATGATTGTGTTTCTGTTGGGCCAACTTATCCGGATAATATCTTTCAACGTCGGTTTTCAGTACTACGTGCTCTATAATTTCGGTTGATACAGACACTTTTACAACAAAGTTCGGCATTCTGGAAGAATATAATAAATGGAAGTGGGTATAAGTGTTTACTCACAGATACGATAATTCTATCATCACTCAGAATGTTAAGTACTGGTACTTCGGCAATACTTTTCCAGTTTTGTATCCACATAATTGAAGTTTATGGTGCATTAATTTTTAATTGGTTTCCAACTGAATCAGAGACTTATGACATTAAGGATCAATATACAAAGATAGGATTTCTGGGTTGCATTGGTGCAGTAGATTGTATGCACTATAAATGGAAAATTGTCGAGCTACTGAAAAAGGACAACATTAAAACAGTCGAGTATCCCAAATGGCAACCGTAAAAAGTGAAGGATGTTGTGACCATGACCTGTACTGTTGATCATGCATCTCTGGCCGCCCTGGAACAAATATCGATCTGGATGTTCTGGAAAGATCACCCCTCTTCCAGAAGATTTTTCTTGAACATTTCCGTACGTCGGTTACAGAAGGTTACAGGATAACACTGAATGATAATACGCACAACCAATTGTACTTCCTGGGAAATGGAATTTATCTTACTCGGCATATCTTCGTCGTTCTAATAAGCCGTACAAGTAATCACCTGGGAAGGAAATAGTCCTACCAGCAAGAGTTCACAGGGAAAGATATTTAAAGTTGTTTGGTGTTTTGAAATCAATATTCGAGATATTACGACATGATAACCACAAATTACAACTCAGTGAAACTATAAGAATATCAAATGCATGTGTTATTTTACACAATATAATAATCCGTACATGAAAGCAGGTAAATGGTCCAACAGAGTTTGCGACAAGTGAGGACATGAACAGCACGATGTTAGACCAACGAAACGGAACGGAACAATCAAATACAAATTTATAACGTAATATTACCAAAAAGAAAGGAACACTCGTGCAAAAATTGTAGACGAGACAGAAAATATATTAATGAAGGATAAGCGTTTTTCTGATCATGATGGACACTTTAAATAAAAGGCAGACATTGTTTCTTACAACACGGATTTACATAACTGAAATTGACATTCAAAATAATTACATTGCCTCACTCCATGTGGATATACATTACCATATCACAATAATGTTTTTATAAATTAGGAATTTAATTCATCCCTCCCCCATATATTCTTTTTCACAGTTTTGTTATATTCAGAACTTCCCTTCGGTACAAAATGGAGTGACATATACATACGTTCAAGGCGTGATGATTGTTCCTGTCTGGCATTGAAGGACGACATTAATTCATTTGTTTCCTCCATTTCCATACGGATTCCCTCCATTGATTGGTCCGTTGCTTTCTCCCAACGATTCATTGCGCTGCCTCTTTTCATTTCTTTAGAACCCAACTTATTTCAATTCGATCTCACACCAACGTTCTTCACTAGACTCATCTTGAACATCATCTACCGTCGGCACAATCCCACATGCGTCCATGAATTCCCCCACGAGAGAAGTGATACCATCAACTTGGTGGTAGCAGTTCTCTAGTGAGGGACAGAAGGTGCAGCGTCCCTTCAAGTGACGCTACACCTCCTGTTTCTGTGAAAGTATCACTGATTCCATGCCGTCCGGACTGCGATTCCGTTACCGGTGATATTTGTTCTATGTCCTCATCAGATCAAGCATCACTGTCGCTTGATCTGATGACGACATAGAAAAATATCTCCGAGAACTAGTGAAAACTACAACTGGCCGTTGTAGTTTCCACTAGTTAAACGACACGACCGTGTACTCCCTCTAGATCAGATTTAGTTCCTGTATTGTTTGTAGTCACATCGCTGTTACTATTCTTCGGCCGAGTAATTTAAACTCTTCTGTGGCAATCTTCACGACCAAATTTCGGAATTCAACAAAGAAATTTAGCACATTCCATATGCTTTATGCAATACAAATACGTGGGGTTTTATCCTTTTCAGGTCTTCTACGACTTTGAAATAGCGCATGTCTCAACTTCTCAAGCCTTTTTCAGACACATTACCAGTCTGGCTAATAATCTTTCTTTGTTTGTAACAGGCATCCCATAATTGGCAGTCCTGTGTTACCACACTCCATTTTGCACGTAGGGATTCTTTCTTTCTGGTCATGTTGTAATTTTTCATACAGGTTCTTCAATACCAATCCATAGGCGCTCAATGATCTGTGTCAACTATTGTTTTCGGAAAACCCAAACCTTTGCCAAACATAATTCCCCGTGTTCACTAATACTGCATTCCGCTTCTGTTTTCTCTTGCGCCTGTTTCCGCCCACTACATCCTCGATTTTCGCCCCCACCTCTATTCTCTCGTCTCTGAACAACACTTTTCCAAACATATTCTGTTGTCAAACTTGTTGAAGTTGATTATTTTTTGTAGACACCAACTTTTGTTGTGCTATTTATACACAAAAATGACAACTTACTACGTCTCACCGTAGAGTTCGTTAGGTCCATCAAAATCAAATAAAACAGATAAAATCATAAAATAAGTCAATCGATGAAATAAGCAGTCAACAAGTATAGTCCTTCAGAATTCAATCTAGTCCGAAAGATCGTTGGCAAGGTGTAAGACACTCTATCTTTCGACGCCTGTGGCGCTTCACAACAACTTTCTTCACGTTCCTACTATGAACATGGCAAAGAACGTCGAAGACGCGAACACGGTACACAGGATAGTTCCGGTGATTCCTGATCACGCCGTTAGTAACGTTAGTAGGAATAGCGCTTCACGAGCACGCAAACACATTGTAATTTCAACACCCCGTTCGATTAAATGGTTTTATATAGTCCACTCAAAAACTTATTTTCTTTCTTGTCAACTATCATTCCCAAAGCTGAAGACCGCAACCTTTTACAAACCTTTTCAACTTTATCCGTCCAAGCGCTTTCGTCATCATGTCACCTACCATTTATTCCGCTGGGCAGTACTTCAAACAAGAAATACTTTCTCCACAGCTTGCCGAGTGAACGGAAATCTCACATCAATATGCATCGTTCGACAGTTCACTGAAGCATTAATTGCAAGCTTAATACCGCCTTGATTGTCCATCAGCATAATAGTCGGCTCATCTATCAAAGGAACATTTCAAATTCAACATATGAGACGACGTATCCATACGATTTCTTTCACACTGGCGAAAAAGCTTATGTACTCTCACTCAGTTGATGATAATGCAACAACTTCTTGCTTTCTTGCATACAAAGATACTTCCGCACCTCCCCTTACCACAATACATCCACTCATTGACTGCCTCGACTCTTGATCAGCTGCCCAATCTGCATAACTAAAGATACTTAGAGTGAGTGATGATTGTGTACCACCATATCTTATACTATAAGCTTTGATGGTACACATTCACGGGTGGGTAGCACCCGACTTATTGGTGTGAATAACATATCGTAACAAATTTCTCACAGCACTCCAATGAACTATTCCAGGATTTTCAACATATTTGGACAATTTTTCAATTGGAAATGCGATGTCTGGTCGTGTCCCAACCATCAAATAAATTAGTGACTCAGTGGTTTTTTTGATAAGGCTCAAAACATGGCTTATCTTATATTGTCAAGTCAACACCTGCATCCATCGGTGTAAGAGATCCTTTTGCGTAACCCATACCACATCGGTTGATTAACTTTTCCGCATACCTTGACTGGCATAGAGTGAGAGTACCATCCAGTTGGTTTCAAACAATGTCCATGCGAAGGATGACATGTGACTCTCAAAGGTCGTTAATGCAAAACTTATTTGACAGATATTTCATAGTTCTTTGCAAAGTGTCCATGTCACTGCACGAAATAAGAAGATAATCAACATATATAAGGCAATCGACAACAGTTTGCTCCCATCACGGCGTATATACATGCAGTCAATCGCCAAGTTTCGTTGCATTCCAAGATTCTGGCAGAAAAGTTTAGCAATGGTGGCATATCATTGACTTGGCGCTTGATTTAGACCGTACAGTGCCTTCTTCAACAGACATACTATACGTGACAGGTTACCTTCTTCGAAACACTGAGGCCGTTGCATATAAGCTTCTTCGTTTAACTCACCATTTACGAAAGCTGTTGCTACATCCATCTGGTGAAGGTGGAGATCGTAAACAGATACTAGTGATAACAGAATCAGTATGGATTCGAACTTCACAACCGGTGCGAAAGTCTCATAGTAATCCAATCCTTCTACTTGCGAGAATTCTCGGGCGACAAGACGTGCCTTGTGACGTATGCCGAGATTTCCGTCCAGATTTTGTTCTTCTTTGACTCTATGAATCCAATTACAAGACACTGAATTTAGAGCATTAGGACGAGGTACAAGAGTCCAGGCATGGTTATTCATCAACTATTTGTATTCAACATTCATGGCATCCTTTCAAATGGATGAATCAGATCCAAAAACTGCCTGGGAGAATAATAGAAAATAATCGGCTAATTATGTTGAGATTAAATCCACAGCTGCTCTGTACCGACTTGGTTTTTGATGAACGCGAGTAAGCTGTCTGCTGGCAGGAGTATCAGTTTGCGGAGTGTCGGTATGCGGATTCTCTTGATGTGATATCTGTTCTTCAGTCTCGTCTTCTAATGCGTTCATGTTTGATTCTCTACATCTTGTGCTTGGTCTTCATTATTACTTATATCTGCATGAGTATAGCAATTTTCTGAAATAGACTCTGTTTTCAAGATTGGAAATTTAGAACTATTTTCATCTTCTATTTGGATGGTCGAAGCCTCCTAATCAAATACTACATCCCGACTAACAAAAAGCTTTTTCTCTTCTTCATTACATACATTATACCTTCGCGATCCTCTTGCATATCCTACCATTACTGCCTCTAGAGCTCTAGAATCTAGTTTGTTAGATCGCTCCGATTTTACCTTCTACCAACGACGGCAACCAAATGCGCGAAGATACCTCAAGTTTAGCTTCCGCCCGTACATCACCTCATATGGCGTGGTGGATGTATTAATGCTTCTAGTCGTCACTAGATTTCGAACGTGTACAGCTACACTTCAAGAGGAGGCCCTAAGTTTGGGCCTCCGCCCAAAATTTCTTTGCATAATCCTTTTGGTGCATCATTGTACGTACCAACTCAATAACAGTTCTATTAAGGCGTTCTGAATCCCCATTATGGTATGGATTTCCAGGTGCTGTTAGACGCTGGACTATCCTGCGTTTGAGAAGAAATTGTTTCATTTCTTCTGACAAGTATTCGGTACCATTGTCAGACTAAAATGTCTTCAGTGAATGTCCAGTCTGTTTTTAAACCATTTCTAACTATTTAAAAATTTATTGAACACATCGGGTTTCGATGGAATCGCATATACCCAACAGTAGCGGTAATGGTCGTCCTTGAAAGTGACAAAGTATTGAGAGCCACCCATTGACTCTACTGGAAGATTTCCACACACATAGCTGTAAACAAGATCAAGGATACCAGGGAAACAGTCCTACTTTGCTTCTGGAATAGGCGTTCATCTTGTTTTCCGTATACACAAGCGGTGCAGGGAGGAACATTCTGTTTGATATCAGTTGGGATACCAGATACAATTCCTTTGCGAATAATGTCACGAATTCCATCTACATAAACGTGTGCGAGACGCTGGCCCCAGAGTTTTAAATCGGTCAATAACGCAATTTTCCGCCCAGTTTCTGTTGTATTTGAGGATGGGTTTAAAACTTACAGGAAATTGCGTCGTGTAACTTCAGCTATGAGAACATCCGCCTTTAAAATACTACACTTGTTCCCTTCAAAGTTTACTGCGTGACCTCTATTAATAATGGTACCAACCGAACGAAGATTGTAACTAAAACTCGGTACAGACAGTACATTTTTATGATGCATCTGACTTTTCTTTCAGACACGGAGAGAGGCACGTTGATGGAGCCACTTTTGAAGGCTTTTACACAGAACTTGTCACCCATAAAAACATTGAAAGGAGGGACCTCTTTGATATTATTGAATAGGTTCTTGTTAGAAGACATATGAGCTGTGGTACTGGAGTCTATGATCCAAGAATTATCATTTTTGCTTTCTCTTCGATTATTTTGCTCATTTGTAAACAAGCAAACATAGTCATCTCTGTCAGTTTGATACCAAATAGCCATCTTTTATTGGATCATTGCTTAAAAGTCCCTTTTCGACAGGCTTGAGGTGTGGATACGTTGTCCAACAAGTAGCTTCAAAATGCCCCGACAGTGGAAATGGTTACAAGTTGGAATTGAACAGCCCCTTCTACCTTGAACTGCCTAGTTAATTAGAGAATAGTCTCCAAAAGGAGATTATGGTACCCGTTGAACTATTCTCTCTTCTTCTTGTAAGAGACTACTCTTTAAAAAATCCATAGTGAGTGTCACATCATCAGCTACAACGTCAATAGTCACAATTAGGTTTTAAAAATTGGTGGTCAGGTCGCACAAAACTGTCATGGCCAATTCCTGGTCGGATATGTCAACATCCATATCTTTGAGGTCTGAAGAAAGTTGGCGGATTCAGTTGATGTAAGGCAGAACACGTCCATTGTCCGTCATTTCTATATAATGGAACTGACGACGGGAATTTAAGCAGATTAGCATTGTCTTACGTTGGAAGACATCTATGATGGTGTTCCACATTTCAGCAGCAGTTGTGACATCGCAAACCTGATCCTGGTGGTCATTATTGAGTGTGAATCCAATGATTGCCCTTGCTTTGGTATCATTCTTATTCCATGTAGAGAGATCAGTGAGGTCAGACGGGATCTCGATAGATGATATGTGCCCTTCCAGTTCCCTGAATGCCAGAGCAAGTTGAACTTTCTGCTTCCATAGGTGAAAGTTTGACACTGCTAATTTACCGATCTTGAAAGCGTTTTCGATTGATGGTGAGGTGGGAGAGGAAAAAACTTAGAAGAAGGGGGTAAGTAAATCACACCACAACCACGGATGACGGGTGGAAGAGACGATGATGTCTGGGAAAAATTCGTTTCTAAAAAAAAGAACACCGGTGAGACGGAGGAAGAACTTTGGTTGTTAGCGTTCTGGGTGCCCATAACCTTTGTTGTCAAATTTGTTGAAGTTGATTATTTTTTGTTGACACCAACTTTTGTTGTGCTATGTATACACAAAAATGACAACTTACTACGTCTCACCGTAGAGTTCGTTAGGTCCATCAAAATCAAATAAAACAGATAAAATCATAAAATAAGTCAATCGATGAAATAAGCAGTCAACAAGTACAGTCCTTCAGAATTCAATCTAGTCCGAAAGATCGTTGGCAAGGTGTAAGCCACTCTATCTTTCGACGCCTGTGGCGCTTCACAACAACTTTCTTCACGTACCGACCATGAACATGGCAAAGAACGTCGAAGACGCGAACACGGTGCACAGGATAGTTCCGGCGATTCCTAATCACGCCGTTAGTAACGTTAGTAGGAATAGTTCTTCATGGGCATGAAAACACATTGTCCTTTCAACATATTTACCATCACTACAGCTCATTCAGTTGTTTTGCAAAAATTCTCGGCTTCTCTTCATCCCTCCTACAGAACTTTCTTACACTTTCATTTACAAACCGGGATGGTTCTTCGCCATTTCCGTATTCTGTTACTCAACATCGTCAGTATTAGTCTCAGTTATCCCTAAATTTTTGCATCCATATAATCAGTACCACAGAGGTTGTGTGCCGCTTCATATTCCACATCCCCACCGCCTTCTGGGTTTACACACCATTTCTTCTACTTTAAATCAGGTCTGTCTCCGGTATGTTTTCGTCCGCTGCTCCCCTTTGTCCCGTAATGACGTCTTGGGACTCGTGCTGTATACTCAAAACTTCCAAACACTTGCTATTATTATTCCTTCCGTCCAGTTTCATAGTGGTTGGTACCTCACCAAACTCGTCAAGTAGATTACGCTGATCTGTATTTGTATTACTTCTGTTATTATCATTAAAAAATCGCGGGCCTTCACTATTACAAGTTTCCAACGGTTCGCAACCATTCTGTACGTTCCTACCCTCTGACATCCCCTTGTTTCCATATTAATTTATCGAATTTTCCTTTTGTTTCTCGCCATTCGCGGTGGGAATCCCACCCGACGGGACATAATAAATCTAACAATTTCACATTTTCTATAATGTTTTTCATATCTTCTGTCATTATCTTTATGTTTTAAGCACAATGTAATTTACCACACACGTGTAATATATTCAATGTTTGAAATGGTTTAGGCATTTTCGAATAATATCATGCATAAATACTATAATTAAAAATGTTAACGTTTCTATGTTGCCTATCATTGTTGGCCCATTTGCATGTTCTTCTACGACAGCTGCCCCTATGTGACTATCCAGTGCTTTGTCTGCACCATGTGACGGATTTACGTCATCATGTGCTCGTTTCATCGTACGAGTCATCTTGCAAGGCTGTACCTCATCATCAGTACATTTTAATTTCGTATGTGGTGATGATGCTCGAGTAACGTCCATATCAGAGGTGCAGAATTTGAACCAAGTGCACAGGGAAGGGGAGATTCATTTATTGACCAATGATGAGGTGATGATGGTAAAAGTGTCAGCACTGGATACAGCAGTACCTAGTGGAGTTACAGAGAGAGTTGATATAGTCGTCACGGGTGTGGATCGACAAACGTTGAGTGAGGTAGAAGAAGTTGTGGGATGGGAATGCGAAAGAGCGATAGAAATAAGAAGATTATTATCATTATCATTATCGTTATCATTATCATTATCATTATCATTATCATTATCATTATCATTATCATTATCATTATCATTATCATTATCATTATTGCAAGACGAAATGTTGCCTGTACTGTAAATTTTGTTGTAGGTGCAGGCGTAATAGGGGATGGTGAAGGGATTTGGATTGACACAGATGGTCTTGAAGTAGACGATGGTGGTGATGGTACAGTTACTTGGGCAACTGTAGATAGCGTAGGAGATGATAGAACATTACTTGTAGATGAAAGTGTAGGCTGTCTTTTAGATAGTGATGTTGCTACTGCTGTCAACGATACTGGTAAAGATGATTAATTGTTGTTGCTGTGATGGTGATGATGGTGATGATGGTGTAGATAATGATGAAATATATAGAGTATCTTTAAGTAAATGACAAGCTTAAAGAATTGTATCATTAGCATTAACATTTTTGAAAACCAGGAGTTGAATGAACACGATCAGTTGTTGTTGTACCTCCAATATTATTCCTCCAATATTATTATTTATGATTTATGTTTCGGTCTTTGACCAGCAATTTGTGCATACCACCTTTAATACGTTTCCTTCTTAATGCATGTATTGTCACGTTTCTAGGTAATTTATTACGTTGAAGTTTGGTTTGATCATATGAAAGAAAATATGAATCTTCTTTTAAATTAAGGGCTGTTCGTATTCTCATGGCTGGTTGTGCATCTTGTAAACGTCGAACACTAGGACCTTTATCTAACTTAAAATGATGTGCTGCACTATTTGCATAATGTAAATCGTTTGATGTATTAAAATGTATCATCTTGTAATGTTTGATGTAAATGAGATCCAGTACTTGAATATAGAGATGCGATTTTTCTTTACTCATTGCTAAACCATGTATTGAGTTTTGATTATCAATTTCTTGTTGAATATTATTACGGCGATCAGGTAAACATTTAAAAATCATATTTAGATCATTCATATCTAATATAAGTCGACAAAGCTGATTTTCAATTTCACATTCACCATACGTATCATTATAATCAAGTTTCGAATATTCACAAGAACTCCACATGATACCATGTACCCATGTACAACTAGCAACTTCTTTGTTATGTTCAATAACTTTCTGAACTATTTAACGTCCTTTATCAATAACTTTGAGACGTACACTAACATCTGTGAGTAAATTTCCACCAGCACCAGACTCTATCGGTGGCGAAACTAATTTTGGAATTACCAAACGTTTAGAAGGATAAAAATCATTTAAAGGGCCACTGGCCCAAAGTAATGGCATTAATTTTATTTTGACCGTTACTTTCGGTTATTTTTTATTTACACGACTGTTCTTTGATTGTTTTTCATGCTGCGATGAATTATAGTCTGACGGAAGTTCAGAAATTGACCATTGGGTTGATTTGTTCTCACTTGATTCCATATTATTGGAAGCAGTTATATCACCATCTTCCCATTCCATATAATCTTCATTGTCTGATTCCCCTGTAGTAGTTGCAATAGGTTTTGTGCTTGGATTTAATTCAACAGGATCTTCAAATTTATTATCATCATCATCACCTGAATTGCTATCGTTAGATATTTTCATAGGTTCAGAAACAACATCACCATCAGCACTACATTGATCAAATTGTTTATTTGCCAAATGTTATGAATACCAGTTAGAACTACTATCATCATTATCATCATCTTTCCATACAATGTTATTTTCCCATGATACCAATGGAAAAGGAGCAGGTTCAATATTATTTTCACTATTCACTACCTTATCATCATTGTTAAGGAGAAAATATTTACAAAATGCTACAGAAGCTTTTTCATAATCAGTAGGAATGATGGTTCTGGTAAGTATATCTGGATGTATTTGTGGTAATGATGGATGTAAAAGTTGTCTATTTTTGTTATCTGCTTCTAAGTGCTTGAGCAATTGGATCAATTTGTTGTGGAGTTTTACGTGTTAATAATCGTTCTGAATCATCAGTACACGGTGAAGTTATATCAGTAGTAACTGCTTTTACACCATAGGTATGTCGAGGAAGTTTTGTAATTTTTAAACGTCTCGGTGGACATGCGAAAAGATTTGAATATGAAAAAGGTTCATCATATCTTTTTGAGATTAATTAACTGAATGGGAGATTCAATTACGAAGGCATTGAGGTTGGTTCCATCATTCCGGAAGAGTGTAAAAGAACGACCTTCCATAATAAAAACAAATCCACTCCAATTTTGACGTTTGCAGCAACATGCATTGAACTAGGCATCCATAACAGCAGCAAATGTAGAGGTTATGCGGAAGATAGGTATGTGGCGAAATACGCAGTCAGTAGAAATATGAAAAGTGGGGAAGAAAAACAGTCAGTCATCGAAATAATAATGCTCACAAATTGATCCGATAAACTCCTAGAAGATAAATATAATAAAAATATAGAAATACAACAAAAGAAACAGCAATATTATTCATTTGCTTGGGCAGTATTAATTATTGTTATTTATGCGTCCACCTACCATTCCACGTCCATAAGGCGGAGGATGACCACCATGTCCATAGTGAGGTTGCGATGCGATAGCAGGGTACCTATCACGTCCTTGTGGTATTTGAGCTCCAGGCGGTGGTGATGGAGACGGAGCACCACGACTATCACTGTAAGGATGATGGAGATGAGGGAGAGGATGAGGAGGAACAAAATTGTATATACGGGAGTCTACTGCAAGCTGAGGTTGTATAAGAGCCATGCAAATATTCGGCACGACTGAGAGTGGTGGTGGCAGCGTCCTTCCATGAACGGCAGATGGTGCAGTAGGCGTTCGAACCTAACAATCTGTGAGAAAAATTGATTTCGGTTATTTATTTTTTTTGTCGGCTGTGCGCGCAGGATGACTAAACTGTTGAGATTTAGTAATGCTGGAAAGATATCATTGTATTAAGCATACACTGTATTACTGTGTCAAATCTTATGCAACGTGTTGATTCTATATAGAATTATCACACGACGCTGTCGACGTTGCGACGAGTAGCGAATGTCGAATGAATGACGTATAAGTAGTGAGAGGTTTCTCAAACATTTTACGGAAACGATACTAAAGTTAAGTTTGTATTGAAGAATCATCAAAACGCAACAAATTAAAAGTTTGGATACTCTATTAAGCAAATTCAAGGTAATAAAGCTAATTACATAATAAATATAAAAATTAAAAAACTACCACAAATGACAGACAACATCCCAAAGGAGAAAATGTCGTGCCTATTCTGGTTGCAAAAATTCGAACTCGGACAGGAATTCAATTTGTGGGTTTTTGGATTTTAATATGAAATGGTTGAGAAGAAACTCCACCAAAATTTTCCTTATGATCATTAATCAAAATAAACTACAGAGCGATTGAAACAAAAATGGAAAGAACTTGAAAAAGCCACTTAATCCGAAATTCAAACTTTAAAATGTGAGGAACAGGACGAAAACTTTCTGGCTAGAAGCTACCTAGTCAGATGCCTCACGCCCGAGACTACCCGAGCACTAAGCGCAGTACAAGACGCAAATGACGTAGGAAGTCTGCGGAGCGCTCTACTGACACAGTGCAGGTTCACGAACATACATACTTTGCGCAAAGGTTATCAACGAGTAGTAAACATAAAAATGAGTACGACAGAGATTCTGATATCTTATCAAGGTCGTATCCAGTAATTCACCCTGCACTTGGATGGCACAAACTACGAAGTATGTGAATCACACAAATGGATAAAATTAACAAGAGGCCTGCTGGACATTTATAAACCAATAATACGAACAATAAATATTTCTTTTTGAAGAACTACCGAATACCACCCTCATCATGAAATTGGAAGAACTTGTAAGAGAAGACATAGGTGATCCAAAAATTCCGCTTGAGATGCAAAGAAAGTATGGAAATCCTGGATCGACAATGAATTTCACAGACAGTAAACACGAAAAGATACCGAAGCTTGTACATTTTAACGGCAAATGCAATTGGCGCTTAAAAATTGGTCACAAGCTGGCAGATTGTAGAAACAAAAAATGGTAAGCCAAAAGCAGTGGAAAGGCACTCAGTTCAAAGTACTGCTGAAGAACAATCCCCATTAGAATTCGAATTTACTAGTTCTGAATCACCAACCACCTCCAGTGAAGAATTGGAAAGATGGGTTGTTGATTCTGGAGCATCTAATAATTATACAAACGAAAGTGCAATACTGCACAAGAACATAAGAAACATAGTTGGAACAGTCAAGACTGCAGGAAATGAAAGCTTACACATCACTGCCCAAGGAACTCACAGTAAGTATGAAGAAATAAAACTTGTTCCAAAAATGGGAAAAAGCTTACTCTCAATAGGGCAGATGAAGAGGAATAGAAACGTACGTGTGTTATTTAAAAATTACAAATGCATCATCAAACGGGGAAAGGATTTAATCGCACAAGTTTCGTCAGTGTCTTCGGAAAAGGATGTTGGCTTCCAAGAGGTAGAGTTCTGAATGTATTTCATGTGTGAACTGGGTTTATGGGGCCCAAATGCAGATTTAGGTATGAAACTTCAGTAGTAGACTACGTAATGTGCAGTTTTTGCCAAAATCTGCGTATTGTCTTAAATGGGGACGGCATGAGTCAAAAAAGTTCTAATTTCATAGACGTTTTGAGGAGAATGAGAAGAATGGATGTGGGCTTTGAAAATAAACGAAATATTATTTATGTGACACACTGAAAAACGTAAAATTTCAATAAAAGTTTTAATAAACTAAATTTGTGTGTACTGTGGTAGTTTTTAGTAAGACATTACATGAATAACAACGAAGTAAAATGATGAAAAAATCTCACTAAGGTGAAATGGAAAAAATGAAAAATCTGATTATATAGAAAAATTTATTGGACAGATGCGGGAGACTTTATTGTTACTGAAATAAACATTTGAAGTAAGTCCAATCTACCTTGGCTGATACAATGTGTGTTTTGCGTATTGTGAAAAATGCTCACGACCATAGTCCAAGTAGAGTTCATCACCAACAGATATGTTCCTTAAAGGCACAATGCGTAACATCCTATAGTTGGAATAGGATGTTGCGGTTTTGGGTTTTGAAAACAACTTCCATCACACATTTGGTGTTCTTGGTCTTATGTCCCCTTTTTAGCCTTTTTCATGTCCAAATCACCCGGAACATAACGACTATCATTAATGTATCGCATTGCACAGAAATGTGGTGGTACAACCCAAACGGAATGCTGGTCTCCTTTCTCCTCTGTCGCTTTTTCGTCAATCTCGGCAGCCCATTTTACAAAGTCTTTAATCGTTTCCTCCAGGAGGCCCTCACCATATGTTCTTGCGAGCTGATCTTGTTTACCGAAGTCTGTGTACACGAGAGCTCAGTAGTAGAAACAGATGGGTTCATTAGGTCCGAAACTTCTCTCACTGAAAACACTGAGATCAGCTTCGCGGTATCTAATTCTTGATTTTCGTACCAAAACACACAGAGCACCAGCCTCGCATCCAGGAAAGCACCTCGGACCCAAGGTGTGAAACATCGAAACCTACTTTCCATCCCATTTGGATATTGGTACATTCTTGCACTTCTTGAAAATTGTATAGTCGTTGTAGATTGTTCCAAAGTAGTGCAGAATGTAGT
>JAULBU010074448.1:0-10184 GCA_032358235.1 Odonthalia washingtoniensis | reverse complement strand
AACCACCGTCGTCAATCGTCATCCACCACTCCTGTTTTTCGCACGAACGGAATGGCTCGATGCGTTAACATCGACAGAATAGGAGACTGAATGACTGAACTCGCAGTATCAATTGGCACGAATACAGTACACAATCTACGGGGGCGGATTAGGCAGGTACTACAGTATCCATCCACGAAGGTGCCTAATCGGTACGACCGATACTAAGAACGGGTTCCCAGGATTAGGAAGATCTAATTTCAGCACAGTACAGTGGCCTTTCATACTACAGGATAGTATCGGAAAATGATATCACTAACCATTATTGATTCGAGAAGTGGAGTACCGGAACCACACGAGTCCGACACAAGGATGCGGTCTTGCGGACAACCGCAAGCCGTCATTTAATATCGAGAAGTGAACGGTTTCGAAAGGATGAGGGGAATCATACAGCTATTGAATTCTGAGCCTTGCGCACCACCGCCGGCGGCGACCATCTGTTGAGTAGTAGGATAAGACTGTACTTAAACTCTTTCCTAGGAGGTGGAAGCCCCGAATAATAAAAGCTAGTAAATTCGTCTTGATTCTAGAGTTACCTACGTTTTGTCCCCGATACATCGAAGATTAGAACAACTGTTTGTAAGTAACGCCTAGCTCAACTATTCACTCAACTAATCTCCCTAAGCATTTCCTTAGCTGACAAGCTCGAAATCGTGTAGGCCAACCTTGTCCCCTATCACCAGAAAGCAACGTAGCTACGTGTTTCCTCCATCCGCATTATTTTCCACGTTATCCAATTTCCAGGAAAATAGGTTCTAATGGCTGGGTACCAAATCCACCTCAGACTTCACTAACCACTGATGCTTCTAACGACCTTGCACCAACGACATTTTCTAACCAACGACTAATCTTGTGTTTCTGTTTGTATATTAGAATCCGAGTTCAGCCATCATTGCTGTGGGTTTTTTCTGAAACTTTTTACGACATGGAATACACAGTTTGGTAGGGATGTAACAAGGAACTCCATGGAACAAATACATTACAAAGGCTTATTGAATACTTTAGTAGGGCGATTATGTTTCAGGGAAAAGCACAGTATGGAGACCTCCCCACTGATTTAGCCACACCAACATTTCTCGGTGACCGGAAGTATCGATTTGAAAGCATCTACCCCACTGAGTTTGTCGATTTCCAAATACTTCCCCACTTAATATGTCGTTTTCCCATTTTACTCCCTAATGATCGTTAATTCTCCGATTAGTTTTCACACCCCACCAAATTCGTTAATTTTGTGTTTGTAAAAGCTCATACCTATATTATACAAAAGAAACTAAATCACCACCGTCGCCGTATTATTCTCTGAACAACATCCCGTCTTATGATTTACGACGCTAATCATCACCTTGTCCCTATACCTTTCTACCTTTCGGTAGGTTGTAAGAGTGAGGAAGCATGATCCCATGTATTTTCTGTAATGAATCAAATCCCAGGATTTGACATCGAGGGCGTGGTGACCAATGTCGATCAAACAAATCGTCAAGGCATACCGCACGATAATGGAGTAAGAAAATTATATATGGGTATTTTACATGCAAAAAACACGATTCTACTATGAAAATTATTGAATTGAAATAAGCAATCGTCTCCAGTACATATTTTAGGTCATTCTCCTTTTTAGATTTGGTATCATTCTGTGTTTTTTATGTGAAGTCGAATTAATTTATTCATTATTTTTCATACAACAACGTTCCATTCAAAGCCTTGAATGAAGGAATCAGTTAATTTGTCATTTTTATGTTACGGACCGCATCAATTAATTCATAATTTTTGGAACAATGCATGAATTCATGAAATGGTGCAACACAACTTTGGATATATCCACATGGTTATTGAAAGTTATTACCCTGCTTAGCTTGTCTTTCTCTGTTTATTATTTTGATTTATCATCATGAAACGTTAATTTTTGTTCTGTTGTCATTTATATATATACATGATACCTATTATCATGTCTATCTATTCTTGGACGTTACTGTAGTATTTTTAGATGCCAATTATCGGCATGTGTTGTTTTAATTTAAGCCTTTTGTCTACATGTCCTGTATTTGCTTTAATTTTTTGTCTACTGAAACGTTCACTAAGACGAATTTCTTGTTTCAGTTGAACATGAAACACCGAACCCAACTAAAAGCATTCAGGATTGTTGAATCTGGGTTGACTCAAAAGCAACAATGGCACAGTAAAGATATTCATCAGGAGCAGGATATACTGCGGAGAATCTTGAAAATAATCAATGCAGTGGAATAGTCGTACTTGGTCGAGGTAGAAGTGGTCTACCATTATTACATCGTTGAGGTTCCTATTGAGCGATCAAAGTGCTACTTTTCTAGTCGGACGTGGGGTGGATGATTCAATGAAGTGTATACACATATGGATAACATCCGCTAAATAGCTCTGGACGTCATTATTCCAAATCTATTGATGTCTATTACAAATCTAATATGGCTTATTTATCAAAACGATTAGTGTATTTAATCAGTCTAGCTCCGATACCGGCTAATACAATCTATGTGATATAACCTGTGGCCTTTCAGTTAATGTGAGTAAAGAGGTGTAATAGTCGTTCAAAAGGTAAGTAGGGCGGTCAGATAATTGCACTCAAGAGTGTGACAATAAAAAGCAAGTAGTCAGCTATTTTGTGCTTTATGCACTTAACGGAATTTCTAACAATATACGCTAGTGTCAACCTATTTATCTGATACGTTGTAGTACCTTTGCGTTAATCTAGGCATTAAGGTGTGGTTATTAACTCCTGAGAACTCAGGAGGTTTTAGAGTTCCCAAAGTGACTGCTAAGTCACCTTTTGCGTTGTGGACGAATGTTTGGTTCGCGACATGCGTAATGGTTCGATAGTCGTTCGCAAAGTGTTCGTAACTTGTATCTGCGTACTTGAGTTCTGAGAAATTTGTTAGGTAAACCGTAAATGTCTAGCCTTTTCTTTATTGACTTCCTCGCGCTGATGAGGATGGTATGTATACTAGATAAATCCAATTCCATTTGGATCAGGGCCCGAGATTCACGTGTAGTAGAAATCTACTTTAGAAATTGACAAAATTACATGAAGTCGAATCTCTAATTTTAACACGTGTGTTATATCGCTTTATTCGATAGTTAAATAAGCGGTTAATCCCTCTCAGCAATAAATTCAGAATACTGTGTTTTGTACAACTTATTTTTCTGTGTAATGGTGTATTCCCTAGTATTGTTGCTAGTGTCAATAAAGTCATTTTCGTTACCCGTATTACCTCTCATTGTGTCCTGTTTGGGGGTTTCCTTTCTTCATGTGCTGCCGCTTCGTCTTCGTCCTCTTGAGACATTATCCTTATCCGTCGAGCATCATCCTCTACTTCATGCGTCATCCTCCGCTTCTCGCCGTCGTTCTCCGTTCTTCTCAGTCGTCCCTTCGGTATTCCCCTTTTCTCACTTCCAGTCATCTCTCCACCATCATCCCAAGTCGCACTTCACCGTCATCCTCTGTTCCACTTCATTGTCATCCCACGTCTCTCTCCACCGTCATCTCTCCGCAGTCATCCCACGTTTATTCGCATGAATGAAGCGCTCGATGTGAGACACATCGACAAAAGCTTATTGCGCTGTAAAAGGGTTCGAATATTAGCATATGTTGCCTGGCCACACGTGTGTTGATGAAGCTTTTCAACCACTCGTTACAATTGAGACCAAGAGTGAGAGCTAACTGAATCTAGATGGTTGAATACTACGGTATTTACATATATAGTAGCTCATGTAGAAGTCTGAGACGGGTTTTGGAAGCGTGATATGTATATATAACTATGCAGACTATCGTCGAGCATAGTAATAAAGTCACGTCTGCCATTGATTGGTGAGAGTAAAATTTGACTTCCACAGTAGTGCAACATATCACAGGCACGAGCCATGTTTCGGCCAACAACCCACTGAGATGAAACTTCGACTACTATAAGTCTAATGTGTATGATCTGATTATTGTCACTATTGAACGATGAGTTCATTAATCCAAGTATGTGGCGTTCTGAACTTGCATGAGTTCCTGTACAGAACTGCCACCAATCGAAATTATTAAACTTCTCAGGTTTATCATCGAGCGATAAAGAAGAATCACCATTGTTTAGAAGTAGACGTAACTCAGTAATATCAATTGCACTGTACGGTGCTCCATCGTCAACGAGTGGTCCAGCACAAGAATTGTGCGACGGAGACGACATGTTGGCGACGAGTATTGCAGTGAAAGAAATTCCATTGGGGTTTCGCTTGACGACTGGAGCTAGTTGCGGTTTGACAGGATCATTTGAAGGAAGATTGTCTTTGATTGATCCGTTGGAGTTGTGGTCTATCCACATCTTGGTTCGCATAAAGTCCCTTGTATGGCTCTATATGAACATGTGGTACCCTCCCTTTCTCTCTACAAAAGCGTTTATCACTATCGAAGCACAGTATGGAACTGAACAACAAACGTATCATTCTACGTATGCTGCCAATTTTTCTTCAAAACATACTCAAAATGTATTTGTCTTTTCAAAAATGTTGGACTTTTTTCAGTCGGAACAACTCAGAACAATTCATATGCCTTTTTGAGTATCTAAATAGGGGCAGTCATAACACCTGTGTTTGTTGCATGGATGTCACTCAAAACGCCAAACCTTCATAAATAATTATGTAGTCACTTCTGCACTAGTGCCTGCTTGCAACTGTGTAAACATCAAAATTAGGTTATGACTTTTATGGCTCTCACCGTGGTGCAACTAATCGCTACACGTGGACGTAGTCAACATCAAATTCGATGTCAGAACCTTCTGTCGCTTTGGTCACGTTTCGTCACGATCGGTCACACGTTTTGTCACGTTTTCTGCGTTTGGCCTGGTCCGAGTAATTAAACCACAGGCCATATGTTTTACGGACAGCTGTACACTCAGTACAGTACCTTACTGTACTTGGTGTACTGTACGCTCCTCCTTCCGCCGTCAGGCGACGGGTGAAGGTTACTTAAGGTGGTTTTTCGACCTGGATTTCCTTAACGGTAATAAACGCAAGCAGTACCGAGACTTCTTATGTCCCCAAAATTTTCCTTCGACGGTCATAGTGAAAACAATTTGGCTACAATAGTCCCCCAAACTCGTCTGCAAGAGTCAGTCATCCGTTCATTACACGCGTCGCTATTTGCTCGGCTCAGCATAACGCCCGTTCGATTCCTCCGCCTTACTAGCGCTGACACAGATTTGATCTGACTCGCGTCTCGTGATTACCCACCGCCTCACAATCGTTATTGAATCCCTATATCACGCGGCCGCCCCACCATCTACTCTAACCCTCCGGCGATAGTCGCCGTTAAGCTGATACGACTACGCCTATCGATCGGAGGGACTCCACCCTGATTCCCAGTTTCTCTCTCCCTTTGATGGAGTTTACATCAACACGGGCTACTGTGAAAAGAGGTCCCAAACACCTTCAGTGCTGGTGCACTTTACTACATCTGGTCTTCCAGCCTAGAATCAACAGGTAGCAATAGATCAACACTTTAATAATGAACAAAAATCAACCAACAGGCATTCAGAAGCCCGTATCGTGAACAACACGGTCCTGACCGACAGCTTGCAAGCGAGTTCTTGTAAATCAACTTGTGCGGCATCCAAAACCAGTTCTGTGGACAATCCTGCCCCGTTCTGTAGTGAACTCAATGATGAGGTAGCTATGTAACGCATATGCGGTGAAGAATACGCCGAACTCAAACAACGAGTAACGTACTTGACAACACGTCTGGAAGGGGAACTTACCCGTAAGTCCGAATTCGAGGACAAATTTAAGAACCTCCGCAACGAGCTTACGGCAATTAAACAAGCCCTCGCCGAAAAGATACCATCTCCAACGGAGTCAGTCTTCGAAGCCGTAAAATTGTTACGTTCCGACGTCAACGCGATCTTGGAGTACGGTACATCATTACAACAAAACTCGAATTTCGAGGTGAATCACAAAAATAATAATAATAATAATAATAATAATAATAATAACGACGAAGATTTTTAATACCGTACTGGGTCATGAAGACGCACCTCAACGTCTACTTTTACCGTCTCAGTGGGCATCAGTGGTACATCGTGATACATCACGCCAGGCAAAAAAATGAATCTCGCGCGTCACTCTCGCACCGTTCAAACCATCAGCAGGATCGCGACGCATGTCCAATTACGACTCTTCATCGTCAGAAGAAGATGACGAAACGACAGGTCTTGGCCTGGATATTATCGACCAGACCTTACCGTTCTTTGAACTTTAGAAGGACCCAAAGCACTGGGGACTTACCTCGTTTAAACCATCAAACCCAGCCTTTAACCGGTTGATGTCGTACCGATATTATCTTTTGTCCAGAACAAGCGAAGATCGAGACAGTGCATCCACTGGTGAGCTACGTAGACTCCTCAAGAGCCTTTATTTAACCATGAAGGAGAACATATTTTCAGGAGATGATACCATAATGGTAATTGACTTCCTTTCCAGGATGGTGGAAGAATGTGACATATTCGGACTAATCTAGGCACAGGAATACGTGGTCCTTCCCCAGTTCCTTATAAGGAAGGCCGCGAAATAGTTTAGATAGACTAGAAACTGAGCTCGCGACGGGAGGGTAACCTGTTTGCTATAAGCCATCCAATCACTATTAAGGACGTACTACACGCCCGCAGCTACACGCGAAGCGGTGAATGCATTACGCGGAACGCAGCATCTGATTAATGAAACCGAACAAGACTTCGCGTCCCGGTTGAACGACGCAGCTTATTGCTGCGGGAATGTTCACGATGAGTTGAATAAGGCGACGTTCTTCGTGGAAGTATTGTCCCGGACAACTCGAACCATCGTCGGGCGCTTCAGGGAACGTGAACCCCATCAGGAATTAACATTCGATCACCTTGTCTAGTACGCTCAGGAACAAGGCGACGCGTACAGAGCACAACGAGTTGGAACTCGAACTTCAGTATTACCCACTCGGGGATTGAAACCAACACGCGAGGTACACTTTGCGGAAGAACTTTTGGACCATCAAAAGTCGGTCGAACTTATCATGCTCGCCCTGACGGGTCCGTGGACACAAACGATCTGCCATCGATATTGGTGGAAGAAGAAACAAACCTGTACGCATATACAGTTAGACTAAGATACATCAACTTTAGCGGACGTTCAGTAACACCCAACCACGTGGGGTGGAACTCCAACAGACGCAACGACCATACATCACAACCATTGACTTGTAACCAATGTTACAAATCCAACCACATTTCTCCGAAGTGACAGTTACAATTCTCCGAAATGGAGCAAGTCATTACCAACTACGAAAAGTTGTCATCGATACAGAAAACACGCGTACCCGATACCGCGTACCGCATGGCTATACTGACGTTAACTACACGCCAGAAGGACGACAACCCTTCTGAAGGGGACAAGGTGATCAAAACCAATGAAAATGCCCAGAGAAACTGACACCGGGTCTTGACGAAGCATCTTCTTTCTCAATAAAGAAAATCTTGAGTCGTCCACGGACTCATTCTAAAAGTCTCCGCGTCATCCCTGTCGATCCCATTCCACCATCATCATCATCGAAGAAACTTTTTGGTTGTCTCTAACGCCCGTGGCGGAAAGTGCAACGCATATACGCACAAGGTGTGGTATTCGTACTTTCTCCTCGCAACTACCGAGTATACGCCAATCTTTGGTTGTCATTACATTCGACCGAACAGTTCCCTGTAGTCCTGGATACAGGTGCCGGATCCAGTTTCATTCGACGCTCCGACCTACCGTATCGGTCGGAGATCCCCTCAGAGCGTTCACCAACATATGAGACGCGAATAACAGACCCATCACTATGGCAGGAATGATTACGTTGGCAGTCCAGCTTGGTTCCCAGTCGGAAATGTTAACCTTTTACGTGGATGACCGACACGCAATTTCAGTCATCCTCGGTTGTGATTTCTGCGACAAGCATGTCGAAGCGATCAGACCACACAGGCGGTTAGTTGAGCTGCAAGATGGGATCACCGAACTTATCGCTAGGAAACCAAACAAGAGACGCTCCGCCACTTCCAGGAGAGGAGGAATACATACCCGAAAAGGGAAGGAACTCACCAAAAATATATGTGCCAGAACAAACGGTTGTACAACAGGGGACAAAAACCTGTATAGCAGTCAAGACAGCATGACAAGGATTAATCCTAGTTGAACCAACATCGCGCTTGTACGACAATCAACTATGTCTTGCAGGTGAAGGAATAGCTGACGTGACGGCCGGACACTCGTTCTGGATATTAGTAGCTAACTTCGGAGAACAGCCGAAGATACTACTTCTGAATGAACACATTGCAAACGCAAGTCCACACCAAACCTCGCTTGTCGAGTCGAAAATCTCACATGCACAGATACTCGGACTCATCCCCGAATCTGGACCATCCAATCAACCACCTTCCATGTTTCGGAAACGTCAGCAAGATCCGGCGTTGACCAACAAACATCTCTCAGAGCTTAGAGAGTCGCACATGGGACAAGACGAGACGCCGACAAAGGCGGAATACATACTGCTTGGAGTACCCGAGAAATACCTTCATGACATCAGAAACATGTTGAAGAATCACGAGCCAATGTGGCTAGGCAAGCTGGGGAACATTAACATCACCAAGCACGCTATCGACTTCATCCCCGGCACAAGGCTGTCTAAATCCCCACCATACCTGGCGGACCTGAAGACACGAGAACCCTAACAATTACATATTTACAAGCAGCTCACGGCTGGAGTTATAGAACCTTCCTATTCGGAATGGGCAGCGCCAGTTCTCTCCGCAACTAAAAAATATGGTAAGGTTAGGTTTTGCATCGATTACCGGGAGCTTAACCAAGCTTTCGTGAAGGATCGTTACCCACTTCCTCGTATGGACGAGTGTATTGACTCACTTGGGGATGCCAAAATATTCACAACCTTGGACGCGTACTCTGGCTATTTGCAGGTCCCAATCAGGATAGAGGATAAGCATAAAAACCGCATTCATTTGTCATGCTTGAACGTACCAATACAACACAATGCTATCGGGTTCACGAACGCACCCGTGACATTTCAACGCACGTTGGACCTCATCCTTATCAAGTTTAAGCTGTAAACTTGTCTCATCTACTTGTACGACGTCATCATCTACTCCAAACCGGTCGATGAACACATCAAACATGTGGACGACATTCTAACCTTCCTCGTGGCAGACGACGTTAGCTTAAAAATTAATAAATTCCACTTCTTCACGAGTCCTTTCCAGTACCTCGGCCATGTAATCAAGCCAGGAGAGCTGGAAATAGACCGAACAAACACGGAGTCATTACGGCAAGCTATGCCGCCAACGTCGAAAACGGAATTTCGATCGTTCTTAGGACTTCGCAACGTTTACAGACGGTTAATACAAAGCTTCACAAACACGGCATCGAAACTGAACGAGCTGTTGAAGAAGAAGAATCCAGAATCGTTCAACTTGAATAAGGATCAACTTCAATCATTTCACTATCTCATAGAGGCCGTCTGTATACCTCCAATACTGGCGTTACCTAAACTCAACCTACCATATTCGGTAGGAATAGACGCAAGAAACTACCAAGTGGGCCGCGCACTCTTCCAAACCCCTCTGGATGGGGAACAAAAATCTATCGGGGTATTGGTCCCGTTCACTATACCAAGCCGAAAGGGATACTCTGCAACCGAACTAGAATGCCTCGCCATCTTATGAGCCTTAAAAATACTCCGCCCTCACCTTCTCTATGAGAAGTTTGTTTTATATACAGACTACGGTGCTCTGGGCTGGTTTCTTACTATCACCAATCCATCAGGTAGACTTATGCGCTGGCGATTTCGCCTAGCGGAGTTCGAATTCGACAAATAGTACAAGACTGGTAAGACCAACACTCAATCCGACGCTTTGTCGAGACTTAGAACGTCCTCGAAGACAATCGCGGACTACAAAGAAGAACTCCCAACATTCACCATGACAGAAGCGAGCACAACCCAGTAAAATATCTTCCTATCACGAGACAGCGTCCAGCTGGACACGACAACGGTCGATGAGGATCAAGCGTCACCTGACTTGTACGATTCATCCGCCGACACAGCGCTCGCCACATTGCCGGGTCCAACA